>VZTG01007483.1:2326588-2401346 GCA_013397845.1 Melanocharis versteri | reverse complement strand
GGTGACAGCCGGAGCGGGGAGCCGAGCCGAGCCACGGCGGAAAGCAGGATGGGCAGAGAGCTTCTCACATGCATCCCAGCCCTCTTGTCACCCGCTGTGTCACTGACCAGCAAAATCCCAGCCCTCTCGTCACCCACTAGGTCACTGACCAGCAAAATATTAGGTGGAAAAGCCCACCTTTCTTCAGAGACCCTGGGACTGAAGCAGGTCCAGAATATTGAGTTGGAAACAATGTTTCACTTAAAACGAAATGAGCAAGGATAAGCACAGGTACCTCCAAAAGCTGGGATTTCTCACATGCCCTGCTGGATGAGAATTTCAGTTGCCCTGCCCTTATTGTTGGAGTGATGCATGAAGTCACTGCATTTTATTTGGAAAATAAAATTAAGTTCTCTGCATGTTGTCCCCTCTTCTCTGCTTTAACTGCTCACACCTCTGTGGCAGTAACAGTGACCTGTAACAGTATCATTAACTGGTTTTGCAACTCCCACGTGGGAAAATATTTGTAGCAATTCAAAAAGGATAAAGCTTTGTCCTGTAATTCTGAAGTTTCTATTTATGTACCTTGACTTCATGTTTCACTTCTGCTATTGCAGTTGTCTTCTGGTGAAAGTGCTTCTGTTACAAACCCCACTTTGGAGCTTCTGTGACTTGCAGTCAGAATTACTCCTCCTATCTGGGTTCAGCCTCTGTCTTCTCAACCTGATACGAGTTTTGGAAAGTACAAAAAAGTGGGTGGCACAGTGTGACCTTGCTATGAAAATGACAAAAAATTAGTTACCCTCAAGCCTTTACAAACTTATTTTTTCCCTCTCTCTTCATTTCTTCACCATTTAAGAAATGCTAACTTTGAGCAAAGTTCCTTGCCTCTGGTGAGTTCTTAAATGGTGCTTTGCACTTCTGCACATACCAAAAAAAGCATCTCAAGAAAAAAATTGCTTCTGCTAAATTCCTTCAGGCAGCACTGGTCCTGCCTGTGCTCCCACAGCAGCCTGGGCTCTCCAATACCAGGTTTATAGGGATAGGGCTGGAAGTTTATGATCTGTGTGTCCACAATGTGTGGAAAGACCCCAGTCAGTCAAACTGCACTAAGCAAAAATGACAGCTCCTTGGACTTGCAATCAGATTTTTAGGATCATTGTGAATAAACAGGGCTTTATTAATTTTTTTTTTGTTTATTGTTGTGGGGTTTTTTTAAAGCACTACTAGGCAAAACCAACCCACCCCACAGGAGCTGATAGAGCTGCAGGCTGTTTACCTTGGGGGGCTTTTATGAGTTAGCAGGTGCAGGGGAAGCTAAGCTGGAATGCACATCCTGGCCCAGCTGTAGGCCCTGGTGTGCCCCGAGCTGTTAAAGGAGTTTTCCATGGAGCCTGGGGCACTCCCACGCGAGGTGGATGTGGGGGGGGTCTGTCTGGGGAGCAGGAGAATGCCCAACTCTCTCCTGTGGTGTTTTCCAGGGATACAGCCTCAGTGAGTAATGAGGAATTTAATCATCGTGTAACACTGATAACAGACTTGTTCTTCTGCAAAGGGAAATGGGAGAGGGGGCATGGAATAAACTGCATGTCCCACAGTTATCTGTGTGGAGCTGTGTTTGTCCTTGGCTTCCCCTGGAGACTCGGGAGGCTGCAGCGGCACCGCTCACACCCACAGCAGTTCAGTCTGTGTTTACAGGGAAAGTTAATGTGTGTCCACACCAAATTTAAAACAACTTCATGCTTCTGTAAGGCTTTGTACCTCTGTAGTAAGTTACTCATTTCTTGCAGAGTTATAAGGCAACAATAAATGTTGTCGCTCAAAACATTTGGGGGCTTTGTAGAGTTTTCAAAAAAAATTGTAGTAAAAGTCCTCCTGTTCAGTGGCATCTCTCAGGGAAAAGAACCCTAAATGTATGTTTAGAGCATTAAACTCCTTATAATGCTTTTCCTGCAAGGGAAGGCTGCATTTTCAGATGGATTCTGCCCAAGAGCGCTGTTTCAAGCTCTTGGTGACTTCCTGTCTGCAGCTGAGATGGTAAGTGTCCCTTCTGACATTGATTGTTTTCAGGAATAGGTAAGCACTGGAGAGGCGACAATGTTTGGCAAAAAAAAAAAAAAGCAAGAAGCAGCTGGAAGAAGCTCTTGGAAAGCTTTCCTTATGGAGGGATGTTGACTGTATAGGAAGAGAGCAAATTAGCAAAAAGAAGTGATTGGAAATGTCCCCACATCAAGGTTTACTTTCTGATTTTTCTAGGTTAAAGGCAATCATCCAAGGATGGAAGTGGCAGATGCTGAACAAGGGTACTTTCTTCAGTGTTTCCTGGGGTCTCCTGTGCACACCTAAGGAGACACTGGGAGATGTTCAACCCTGTTGTGGGATTTATTATTTTCTAATATGGGCTAGTGGATTGCCCTACAAAAATACGGCTCTAAGGATAATTGTGGGAAAGGATGTTCCCTGCCTGCTACCACGTGGATACCAAGCCCTGTGATGCCACTAAAGCATGACTGCTCCCAGCTTCCTTTGGAGCTGACAGTTTGGTGATGCTGTTGCTGAAACTTGTTTCATGTGGTGGGTAATTCTCCTGAGAGGAAGCTTTAGGCCACTGTAGGCTGAAATTTGTCTTTTTATTCCTCCTGCTGTGGGCTGAATCCAGTCACTAGGCTCTCAATCTGCTGTTACTTTGAACACCGTGTACACCAGATACCAGGTGATGCTGGGTTTTGCTCATGGGCACTCGGCCTCCTTACAAGCAGTGCTGAGGCAGCCCAGCAAGCACTGCTGAATGTATCTCTGGGCTCCCAGTCTGCAGATCCTTTCAGAAAGCAGTGGTTAGGGCAGTGTGGGGTCTTCTGATGGCTTACAACAGCTCTCACTAGCTCTTCTGTTTTAGGTACGTCCTTATAGAGCGTGCAGAGGTTGGCACCATCCACCTTGCAGACGGGACAGCTGTGGCACAGATCCCCCACGCTGTGCTCTCCTCCCGTGTTCAGCTCTCAGCTCTTTATCTTTGATGGCTGCTTTCCCTCAGAGCTGCAAGGACTGGCTCTGTGCTGGCTCTTGAGCAACCTTCAGACTGAATTTTGGGCTTTTGCACAGGACTCTCCAGCTTGTTTCCACTCCCCCGTGCTCTGAGACAGTCCTTGGGGAAAAGACAACAAAGCCCAGCAGAGTTTGAAGGAGGAGGAGGAGGTGGTCCTGCCAGGCAAAGAGGATATAAAAACAGAGGGCATGAAGCACATACAGCTCAACCCGGTTGCACAGCAGGCTGTGTCCTTCGATCCATCCTGCACAGCTGCAAGGATGTGAGCTCTGCCCAGGTGGAGCAGCCCTGCCTTCTGCTGCCTTGTCCCACTGCACTTCTGCTGCCGTGGAGCTGCGGTTTTGGACAGAGCAATGTTGCTGTGAGTGGTGAAACTGGGCTGAGCTAAACACAGTGTAGTGCCCAAGAAGGGAAATTGCAACTTGACTTTGTCACCCTAGAACAGGATTTCTGGGATTAGCTAGAATAGGAGAAAAGCGCTAATAGTCTAATTTCTGTTTTTTGTATCCAGGGCCCTGCCTTTGCTGTCCTCAAACCCAGTAGCTCTGATCCCTGTGTTTTCAGCCCAAGCAAACCCTCTCTGACTCTCCTGGGAAGTAGGAAGGGCTGCAGTTGTCAAACACACCTGGTTTTATCTCATTCAGAACAATGGACAGGAGATAAAACAGTGAGAATGATTCAACATGTGGGAAAATAAATTTCTCTCAATTGAAATGAAACAGTTTCTGTGTGTGACTTTCTCTAGTGGGAATAAGCTTCTTCAGGCTTCCCAGAGGTAGCTGCCACCATGTTGTTACCTGCCGTGGGATTTTCCTGCCATTCTGTAATAATTTGCTGATTTCTGCCAGGATCAGCCAGGCGTGTCAGTGAGGAAGTAAGGCAGATCAGCTTGGTGCACCTCAGCACGAGTTAACTCTGCTGTTGCTATTTATAAAGGAAAAAAGTCCCTTTTTTACTCCATATTCTAACAGAAAGGCCAAGCTCTGCCGTACCGGTTGCAAGCAGCACGTAACAGCTTCCTCTGTGCTCCTGCAAGATGCAGCTGCTTTTCGGGTGTGCTCTGCAGGTGGGTGACAGCTTTTCTCCCGTGCTGCCCCCACACTCCCGGTGTGAGACTGCTGAGCTGCCTCCTCCCCTCTCCATTGGTCCCCAACTCGCCGTGAACTCTCCCGTCCCCAGCGAGGGCTGTGTGCACCTGTCCCGGTCGCTGCCCTGCGAGGAGAGGCGGGGTGGTGGCACTAAGCGCCTGCTCGAGCTGTGATCCCACAGCCCCAGATCGGAAATGGGGCCGCTCCCAAGGGTGCCTGAGGCTCCAGGCTGACACTGCTGCTTCCTGCCAGATCGGCTGCGTGTGGTGATGCTGGAGACGTGGCTGCTGCTATCCCGCCTCCTCTGCAGCTCTTTCAGAGGGGCGTGAGGAGTGGCTGTAGCTGGATAACAGCTCCTGAGGGATGGTGCTGCCCCATCAGTGTGGTTACACCTGCCAGAGCTCCTGTCCCCTCTGACAGTGCTTGACTGGGGGCTGCTCACAGCAGTTTCTCACGCAGCATATTTGAGGCTGAGAGGCTGTTTGGGGCTGTAAACAGGGTGTGATGGAGGTTGGGGTGTGATGGGGTGACAGTGATTGAGGGAGGTTTCAGCTCTTAACTGTGCACCAGTAGGACATTCCCATGTAGCCTGAGAAAACACGTGTGGCACGGCCCTTTGTCAGCAGGCACCATTCTCTGTCAGCAGCCACGTGAGGTGCAAAATGATTTTTCTCTGTGTCCTGCCGGGGCAGCAGCAGGGGTGGGCAGGGAGCTGGGAGGGTGGGGAGCTCTGAGCACTGTGAGCAACCGGGAACTCGAGCTGTGAGCAAGAAACACAGGCTCCTTTTAGGCAGAATACAAGCCTGTAGGCTCAGTTTCACCAGTGCTTAAAGGAGCTTTGTTCTCTGTGCTGGTTAGAGGCTGATTTCCCAGTATCTTAAACAGAAATCTTGTTTTTAGCCTTGAGAAAAAAACCTTTTCAATTTATAAAGGCACGGCATTTTTCTTTTCCCTCCTCTCCCTCCCCACAATGGCCGGTATTGCTTGGACAATGCTGCTCTTTGCAGCATTGTCCAAGGGGGTTCTGCTCTTGAGCTTGTGTCTCTTGATCACTGCTGAAAACAGAGCTTGTCACAATCGCATTTTTCCCTGGAACCTGCAGTAAAACACCAGCTATTCTTCACCTCCCACACTGTGATCACACTTGCTGGTGCCTGAGAGCAGGGAAATGCCGACTGAAGTACCAGCCTCCCTCGCCTCCCTGGAGCAGCCACCCTGAGCCCCCTGGGCACCTCGGGAGGGCAACAACGCTCCGACCATGGGGCAGCAGATGCTGGTGCCATGCAGGGCTCGAGACACAGCTCGTGGGTGATTACTGAAGGACAGGCTGTTGCATTATTATTTCTTTTTCTTGAAAATGTCCCCTTTCACCACACAGGTTTAAAGCCTGCCCCATTGACCCTTTTCACCTGCCAGCTCTGTTAGCTGCAGTGGGACATGGAGGGGATTGCATCTCCTGCAGGGCCAGCAGGGACCCCACCTGCACATTTTCTCACTCACACAGGTAAAAAAGGCTCAAATTGCCTCCTGAGGAAGAAGCAGCAGGCAGGCAGGTGCAGGAGATGAGGACCATGATGGGCCAGAGGCAGTCTGCAGCCATGAACTAATATTCCATGAGGCACAGTGGAGTGTCCTGGTCACCAGGCCATACTTTCCTGGTGCTGTCATCTATGCCAAGGGGCTGCTGTAAGGCAAGAAGAGCCTTGCAGTGTGCTCAGAGAAAAGGTAGGGAGGATGGTAAGGCTGATCTTGCACAAAGAGGAAATTTGGCTAGCCTGTTTCCATGTTTTTCATGGCAGTAAAAACAAGACAAATCTGGGAGGTTCCCCAGTGTGGAAGCCTGGGGCATCAGCATCTCCCTGAATGCTGCTCCTCACTGTCCCCTTCACGGGAAGCACAGTTTTTGCACTCCCCTCCAGACCCTCCTCCTCACCAGGGTGGGCTCCATGAACTCTCCATCCCACTTTTCCTTCCAGCCATGTTGATGTCATGTTCCAGCGTGGTGTTGAAACGAAAGAAAAATGTTCATGCTAAGAGAGAGTTTCTGTGCTTTATGTACAATCAATAGTGCTGCTAATCACTTCTGAAATCTTCTATTCTTTTGTGCTCAAAGCCATCATTAAAGCTTCATGAGAAATTAGTCATTCTTTGTAACTTGCGGCTGGTCCAGGTTTTGCCTT
This sequence comes from Melanocharis versteri, assembly GCA_013397845.1. Classification (NCBI taxonomy): domain Eukaryota; kingdom Metazoa; phylum Chordata; class Aves; order Passeriformes; family Melanocharitidae; genus Melanocharis; species Melanocharis versteri. The sequence goes on along the minus strand of VZTG01007483.1, from coordinate 2,395,053 downwards.
TGGGTTTGATTTCGTGAGCAGTCTGAGCCATCCTCACCAAAATGGGTTGATTCAAAGCAGCCACTTCCTCTTTGAGCCATATTTCGCTAAAAGAGTCTGGACTGTTTTTTTCCCTGTCTTATTGTAGCAACTATTGCATCTTTAGGATTAATACCAGCTTTCATAGACGAGGTAAAAACATGGAATGGCTGTGATGAGCTGTCTGTGACAGAGAGAGGCTGTCACTTTCCGTGCCTGTCACAGGCAGGGCAATGGGCAGCGCGGCCTCTCCTCATCCGCCAGCAGCTGATTCACAGCCCTGAACGCGAGCAGAGAATGAGGCCGGTACCACTGCGAGCATGAGGAAGGTGAACTCATCACTGAAAATCTAGCGAGAGAAAACGCCTCGGCTAACGGAGGGAAGCGAGACCCTCGTGCCGCTTTTCCTCTCCCGGCCCGACCCCCGTGGTGCGGAATTTCTCTTCCCGCCACGCCGCCCCAGCTGTCGAAGCCCCACAGGGAGCCGAGGTAACTCGTGCTGAGGGCCCTGATATCTCCAATGAGTGAAATGAACCCGTCTCGCTCCTTTCGCTGCCGGAGGCACCCGCGATGCCCGAGCGGGGTTCCCCCGGGCTGGAGCCGAGCTGCCGGGCAGGGAGCGCTGGGACAAGCCTGCCCTTTCCTCGGGGCCGGCCGGGCAGCCAGGGAGGCATCGCAGCCCCGGCTCCGGCCGGGCCCAGCCCCTTGGCTCTGCCTGTGCCGCCGCGGAGGAGGATGGGCCGCAGAACGGGGATTTTGGGGGGTTTCGGGGGATTTTGGGCACCACCCCGAGGGTCCCTCGCGCCCCCTCTGCCCCCGCCCCCGCGCGCGGAGGGCGCGTGAGCCGGCGGCGGGCGGCGATTGNGGCGCTGCGGAGCTGCTGCCCCGCGGCGCTGCGGGAGACGGCCCCGGAGCCGCTGGAATATTCGGTTGTTTCGGGATTATTATGGTGCTGAAGGACTTTCCAGCAGGAATTAGCGAGACCGACGCTGCTCAGTGTTTTTCGAAGAACCCTGGGTTTGTGCCTGACGGCGGGGCAAGAGCTGCTGCGCAGGGATGCTCTTCGCCTCTGGGGCAGCGGCGGTGGAAGTGCAGAGAGCCGGGCACCTTACGGGGTTCGTGCCGGTCTGAAAATACGTTTGGGCTTGTAGCTGTCTTGCTCTGCTTTGTGTGGAATATGCTTGAGCTTTCGCTGCAGCCAGGACTCCGCAATTATTGATGCTACAGCTGTGAGTCTTCAGAGCTAGGTGGGATTTAGTGCCTGGCCGGAGGCAGGAATGAAGGCAGGTTTGGATAGTGGCTCTTCAGCTTAAGCTGCTGTACCACTGATGTGCTTTCCTGTATGCTGCTTTTATTTCTGCTTACAAAATGCCAGATGTCCATGCAGTTTTAAGCCTTGTCCATTGAGGAAAATAAACCATTCAAGAGGGAGTCAGCAAAAATATCCGATAGGTTTCTGTTTTGAAAATTGTTTGACTTGCTTGATTTCCGTATAATTTATCTACAAGAGCCAATTTATGCAAGAATATCCAGTTACAGACCTGCCAAGGCTATGAGAGAACGCAGCCAGCAGAGCCTCGGTGGACACGTCCTGTATGTAGGGTTACTCAGACATCCAGGAATGCTGCACAGGGCTAAGTACAGCCGATTCAGGAATGATTCCATAACCTCCCTAGATGAAGGTACACAAAACACGTCTTTAAATATCAAAGGTTCTTCCTCCTCTTCCCATTCTTCGACACCCAATTTACTGACAGAAGATGTCTCCTTGGGGCCACAGGACACCTGCACCACGCTGTGCACGCTGATCCCCCGGATGGCCAACATTAAACTTGCCAACCCGTCAAATCTGCCGGGGCTGAAAAGCTTCTGCCTGGGAACGAAAGAGGTGCCACGAATCAAACTCACGGAGTGTGTTACCATCCCAAGCAGCCCAACCTCGCCTGAGATCAGCTGCCTGTCGGCCTCGTATCCCCAGCCCGACCTGGACAAGCTGGTCCTAGCCCCAAAGCCAGCGGGCGACTGCGCGGTGCGGGGAGCTGAGGAGGCCGCTCCTGCGGGCTGGCAGGACAGGGGCCTCGCACAGAGCAACGAAAGCACCAACAGCCAGGAGCCAGGAACCACCTACAGTGTGCGGGTGAGTACTTCTCCCTGGGCTTCCATTCTCTGACAAAGCAAACAGCTCAGCTGGCTGCTGGGTGACCTCCATTTTCCTGCTTCTAGAGTCCATGCCCCAAACCACTGAATTCTCCCGTGTATTTCCTGGGCCGTGGCATTTAACTGAGGGAGCTAAAAGCACCCCAGCTGCTTCCAGAGGTAACACAACATCCAATTCCAAAGGACTATCTGTAGACTCTCTGAGGAGTGGTGCTGAGCTGCAACTAAAACGGGTTACTCTGCATGTTGGAGGGAAAAGGAGGCCCATGAAAGGGCTTCCCATCCCTCACACAGCGACTCCAGGCACTAGGTGCATTCTGCCCCACGCTGCTGACATATTTGTGGGGCAGGCACTGCCCAGGTTGTATTCCCAGTATGGTTTTCTGCTGGTTTTCCTTTCATGGGCAATATCTCCAAAGGGGGTTCACTGGCAGGAGCCTCACAATGCAACAGAGAGAGGTTTTTTGCCTGCATCTTCCTGGTTATGTTGCTTCCGTGGCTGTGGGCCTGCAGGAATCTGCCCAAGGAGAGCTGCAAGAATATTGCTGACATGTCCTGGCCAAACTCTTGGTGTATTTTTCAACTAGCCCCTTTAATAATAACAAGCAGGTTGGTAAATAAGTTGCGTGGGGGTTTGGGTGTTTCAGCATCAGAGGATGTGCAAGGTGAGAGGATGAGCAAGGTGCTCTTTTCCCCAGAGACCACCAGGCTTCTTCAGGAGCTGGTGATGAAGCCTCAGATGGGCTGGGACGTGGCCAGGGTGCAGCATGGCAGGAGTATGGTACAGAGGGATGGTCTCACCTGAAGGGAAAGCAGGGCCAATGTTTGGCCTTAACAGCTTAAGGAGAGTCTGAGGAGGATTCAGCAATTACATGGAGAGGATCTACAGTTATTTTAGAAAGGCAATAATGCGGTGAATTAAAGAAATGCCACAGGGCAGAAGCTGTCCCCTGCAGACTGGAGTGCGGCAGAGATTTTCTAGGTGTTGTTTTAAAAAGAGGCAACGCTGGGCTCATTGCATCCCCTGGGGAGGCAGCTGTGGCCGGGCATCACTGGTGGTGGCAGGGTACCTGTGTCACAGCCACGTGTCACCCAGGCCTGGTGAGGAAGCTGAGACCCATAACAGCACCTGGTCCCCCAAAATCCTCGTGCAAATAACAAAGAGCCCAAATATTAATATTTTAAGAGGAGCCTGGACAGCTCTGATTCTCATGCTGTTATGTTTCAAAACATACTTTGTACACAGGTTGCTGCAGGCTTTAAAAGGGGCATATTTACCATGTCCTTGTTCACATTCTACCCATTACACACCTCCCCCCAACGCTGCCCATTTGGAGCTGAGGTTGTCTCTAAATGGTGCCCATAATGGCCATGGCACTTTTTCCTGCTGGTGTTTGTTATGGCTGTGATGAGCCTGAGGAATATTCCAAGAGGCACTGGCCATCCTCACTCTTGCTTGCTGGGGAGTGCCAGGGAGGTGGCTGCTCCTGAGCAGGAGGATAAGATCTGGCTCTCAGCACTGTCCTGCACCAGTGGTTTCTCTGAGAATAGCAAGAATGATGTTTACTGGACCTAACATGGAGTAAGGCTCTGTGCCTGAGCTTAAATCAAAGTATGAGTCTTTGAAACATGATTGGTTTAAAAAATGTGCTATTTAACTAAAATACGAAAAGGAAATACTATTGCCAGATATTTCATTACAAGACCATTATACTTTAAAATAATATGGTAAAGGTTGTTTGCAGCATCCTTTGTCTTAAAGGGCTTTTACCAAAGTACAGGTTGATTCTCTGCTAGCAATTTGATGGAGAATGCATATAGATATATGCCATCATATATGTCTAAAATCAGTTACACGGCTCTAGGCTGAAAGGAGCCCTGACTGTTTCTAACATGGTAGCTCAGGATGACAGGAGCTGCACGCTGAAGGCACACGTGGGCACCAGTGCCCTGCCCAGTCCTGCTGTTGGCCATGGAGGATGCGACAGGTCAGCCTGGAGCAGCCTCTCCCTGCCTCTGTGTGGGGAAGGGGGCCCAGGGCAGCCCTTTCCTGGCCCCAGTTGCCACCAGTGCCTCTCCCACGTTCAGGGCAGGGAAACATAGTGGTATTTCAGCTGCAGCCGCTTCCCTGGCGCGCAGCACCCTGACACTGCACCCGGAGAGCTGCTGGGCATCGCCCGTCGTAAATAAATAACCACACGCGTCTGCACAGCCGGGGCTCCCGCAGGAAGGAGCTGGGCTCCGGTGATTCACGGCTCCAGAGCCGCAGCTGTGAATCATGAGCCGGGGGCTTGGGACTGAAGGGTGCCGGGGCGGTGCTGGCTGAGCCGGGCTCGGGTTTGGGGTCTGGGGTTTGGGGTCTGGGTTTGGGCAGCCCTGCAGCGCCCCTCGTCCCACGGGAATGCGCCCGGCCTCGCCCGCGGGGCACACGCGGCCCTCGGGGCAATCGATCGGCACGGGAACCCGCGTGTTTTCAGGCCATTTGCTGTGTCACAGCCGGAGAACGGGGACAGGGTGGATTGGGAACAGTTCTGTTAGAGACCTGGCCTGAGTGCAGTGCTGCAGAAAGTGGTTTTTCAAACAAAACTAAAAAGAAAAGGAAAATATTTCTATATATCTGTATTTATGATTTTTCCCTGTTTTGTCTTTTTTCTCCTCAAGATATATTTAAAAATTGAAAACCTGTGAGTGAAAGGGTTAGACTTCCCCAGAAAAAATTTCATTTATCAAAAGCTATTCTTCATCACAAAGAGCCCTGACTTGCTGCCCTTAGGGAAGAGGCTGTGCTGCGTGGGCACAAGGAGCGGGACAGACCAAGGGCCTGTCTGTCTGTCTGTCTGCACCGCTGCTTCTGCAGGGGGGAAGATGGGAGCAGGACAAGCACATGAGGAGAGTTAGGCTAGCGCTGACAAACTACTAGAGGGTTTTTTTTTTCGTGCTTAATGATCTTTAGTAGGCTCTTTTCATCCTTGAAGGTATCTAGTCTGTTTTCCAGCTGGTTCTGCCCGGATTTTGTGCTGTCTCACAGGTGCCCCGGGGGTACCACCCACGTCTGCAGTGGTGTGCACTGCTGCTGTGGGCTGCCTTGGCCTCTCTGCTTCCTGTGGTGGGGATGGGAGAGATTCTGCTGGCTTTGCTTTTGGATCTGGATGGGGTTGGTGTTTGCTGGAGGAAACCAGTGTGGTTCAGGCTGAGGAATGAGCCAATTGAATGTCCTGCAGGGCGCAAACCTGGGCCAAAGTTCTTCATTAGCTGCCTGACTGGTGGCTGCTAACAGCGTCACGGAGCACTTACCCCAGCCCAGTAAATGCTGCTGTGTGAGGCAGGACGAGCAGCTGAGCTGACTGGCACAGAGCAGTCTGTGTGCTGGCAGGAGCAGTGCCACTGCCAGGGGAGCTCTGGTGGTCTCTGCTTCCCAGTGGACACTGTGACTTTCTGACCCCAAGGCGACCACAGGCAGCATCTAAGGAAGGGCTGAGAAAACTTCCCTACCAAAACTACAGTAATCGTGCTGTGCTCCTTCCCCACATCCCTGGCTGGCTCCTGGTGTTGTCCATGGAGGGAAGACAGCACTTTACCTTCCTGCCAGGGTGAAAGCAGAGAAATCTCACTACAGGTTCCTGAGCCTGGCACTCTGCATTGTCCTGCCATGTGCTGCTTATTCACATGGGCCCTGCCGAGTGCCCTCACACCTCCTCCCACACAGTCCCTCATCCTGTTGGCAGTGACTTTCTGTCATCTCATGTAAAGAGATGTGAAAAGGTGTGTGCATCTTCAATAACTGCTGTTCTATCCCACCACCTCCCTGCCATCCTGGTGGTGTGGGGAAATGCAAGCCAGCCCCAGATCACCCTCTGTACTCAAACACCAAGGGACAAAGCAGCTCCTGGTGCCAGTGCTCTCCACAGCCCTTTGCAGGCAGATGGGATATCTCTGCACGTGTTGCCGTTAGTGGAGCCGTTCCCTTTCCAGCAGGGGCCAGGGAGTCTTTCCTTTCCCTCCCAAGAGCTGCTGCTTGTCTTGGCAAGAGCTCTCCATCCTGCTGCTGACAGAACTGTGGGTTCAGCATCCGCTTTCATTAGCAGTGTCAGGCCTTTAGCACTTGGCTTGTGTCACTGTTGCTGTTTTATTTTTCTATAGGTAGCTGAATTCTGCAGTTACATCTGTGCTTGTTGCCCCTGGCTGGTTAGTGCACCCTCGGGCCTGTGTCCAGCCTCCCCAGCTTGCCTAGCAGCTCAGTGAACTGGGCCTTGCCTCTCTCTGTGGGCTTCAGAAGATGAATGCCTCTCCTTGGACACCACCTTTGGACCTGGTTTTCACAAAAGCACCTGGTGAATAGCTTGGGCTGGAGCAAGAGCTGTGGGCTGCTGTGGCTTCCTCTGCCAGGCCTGTGGTGGTTGCTGCCCTGCCCGTGCTTTAGTTTAACCTTCCCTGCAGCAGGAAGGATGGAGTTGGCCTTGACCTTACATCACCAGAGAAGCCCATTAGGTTTTACTCGGAGCTGCTGTTTGAGGTGCACAGGATGGGGAGTAGGGGCACCACCTGAACTGGAGCTTGGGTGCAGAAGTGTCTGAGGCAAACACTGTCTTTCTCCCCTTCCTTCCCCTTTCTCTCATGCATTGGTTGTGCAGCTTCTCATATTTCGCTATGGAGGGGTTAATATTTTCCTTGTTTATTTGTTAATTATTTTTTTCTTCCTTGGAGAGTGTCTTTTGTTTTCTTGAATAGGCTTCTGGTATTCCATTGTCCTTTTGTGTGCTCCATAGGCTTCTCCCAGGCTCTGTGACCCTGACTTCCTCTGCCCCAGCCCCACATTTTCCCCCTGCCCAAGGCTCTGCTGGTTCTCTGTACCCTCGTACTGCGATGTGAAGGTTCAGCCATTACTAACTGTGCCCGTTCAGATAACCAACGACAGCTAAAATAAATGAGAGATGCAGTGAGGTGCCATGTTAATGCACTTCCCTACTCAGGCTTTTAAAAGGAAAAAAAAAGGTCTTTTGTGAATCATTGATAAGTTCAGCTTCACTCAGGGTCACTTATGCAAAAACCTAATATTGATTTTTCATCTTTGCTTAGAGTAGCTTCCCACGCATCTGTTCAGGATGCAATGGGGACTCACTTGTCAGCATATGACTCACCTACTCCTCTAAATTCTTCTTTTTTCAAGGATAGAGGAGCAGCCAACCAGCTCACAGGATGCTTGACCTTATACTGTAGGATCAGAGGTCGTTGCTGTGCTTCAAGCTGAGGCTCTAGACATATTTTCCGCATTTGCTTTGTTCCTGTTAAGCAGGAATATCTTTAACAAGGCAGATAGCTCTCAAAGTCATTAAATGTTCATTAGGGAAGCAGTTCTGCCAACCTTTCAGATTCTTATTGATGTCCTTCCAGGTCTCTGACCTAATTCTGGAGTTCTCCCAGGGGTTACATTGCTATCTGGAAAGAAAGCAAAATAGGGATAATACAATTGTTGTGGAATCCCTGACTGCACATATAACATTCTCTTTTTCACACACTCATTTCTGAAAGTCTCCAAAGCTGAAACAGATACCTAAAATCAACCCTCTCTGAATGGCCCAGCAGAAAAATTGATTTACAGGCAAAGTGGGGCAGAGGAACTAAATATGGTACCTTTCTCTGACACAGAATGCTTCCTCCATCCGTTCAGACAAGAGGACAGAGTATGCATGTCCCTGCCTGGGTTTTCCAAGTTGTCTCTGTGTCCCAGAGCCTTTGACTTCCTGCAGGAGAGGTCTGCACAAGCAGACTGTGACTGCAGCCCTCGGACACTGTGTGAGCACTGCAGGATGGTCCCAGGAGGAAAAATGAGAGACCCAGACCTGTGCGAGCCTGTTGAAATGAAGAGATCAGGCTGCTTCAACAGCAGAGAGATGGACATCCACAGAAATGCTAAAGAATAAGATGTGGTTGGGGATATGCCATCACATCCTTGATATTTCTGAGAAGTAGTCTTATACAAATCCCAAATGAGTATAGAAAAAGCCCCATCTCTGTCCCATACAACTGAAGTATGGCAGTCAGCCTTTAATTTAAAGCAGGTCAGTTTATAGTGTAGTCTCTTAAGAGCTGTTGCTATGAGCTGGAATTGCAACTCTACATCCTTCATCTTCTGCAGAGGTTATTTGTCATCAGATGTGTAGCAGTGTGGAGCCAGTGGTTTTCCTCATGGCCTGTAATGCCTCCTACTCTCTGAAGGGACACTCAGCTCTTCTGTGTGGGGGCTCTGAGTGCGTTGGTGCTGTGGGGCTTCCAGAGCCTCTCTGCTCCCAAGGGCTCTGTTCTCTCCAGTATTTCCTCATGTATTCTTCCCAGCTCAGTGTCACAGGCTAATAAGTGAGAATAAGCAGAAATGGAAAAAAAGAAATAATTGGATTTTCTGTCCCCAGAGTGCTTTACCTTTTTTTTTTTTGGTGCTATGGTGTTTAAGCCTTTGGTATCTTTATTGCTCTTCTCTACACTTTTAGTAAAGCAAGATCTATTTAGGAAGCAGCTTCAGGATGGCTGATTTGATTTTCCATTTAGTCTGTGGTTCTGCATAAACTTAGTGGACAATAATCACATTTGCTTCCTCCTGTGATCCTCTTCTTACTGCGTACCAGATATTAACAGTCCTCCCTTTTCTCTGTCTGTTTTCCATAGTACATGGGCTGTATTGAAGTGCTGCAGTCAATGAGATCCCTGGACTTTGGCACGCGAACACAAGTCACCAGGTAGGTGGTATAAAACTGAGATTCAGACCAAGAATGAAAAGCCTGACTGCTAATTTTTAGATAAAGCTGAGCGTGTGTGCCAAGCTCTGAGACAATTCTGAACAGGAGTTTGCATGTTTTGTTTTGTTTTCTCCTAAGTGATGATTTGAATTATTTGCTCATTACAATAGGCTATTTGCATTAGAAAATGAATTGTTTCAGGCACAGACGTAATTTCTCTCCCAGTTCTTGCTCAGAGAGCCTCCCCCTGCAGTGGCAGCACGCAGCAGACGCCCGCAGCCAGCTGGGGACCGGCAGCAGCCGGGCTGTGCGCGGGCTCAGCGCTGCCTGCGCGGCTCTCCCCGGGCGCGGGGGAAGCCGCTGGTGCTGCCGTGCCTGTGCGTGCCGCGGCCGAGCGGAGAGCCAGCATCCTCACGGGTCCCTCTGCCACGCTGCTTCCCACCCGATGCAGAAAGTGCCATCAGTCCCTCAATCCAGCAAGGTCATCTAATGAATTTTTATCGTATGTGTGACATCGCTTGACCCCATCTGCACCCAGACCAGGCTCAGCTGGAAGTGGAGTCACAAGGAAAACATGTTGAAATACAGCTGTTTCTATCTGTACTGCATGCCTAAGTTTTTAGGCTGCAAATCAGAAAAAGATTAATATTTCATTCTCAGATACAACTGGGGATGTGGTTTAAACATGAAATATTTTGTGGTCTTTTGAGGACTTTGCAACTTCTGTTGCAGATTGTTGCCAGTTTCTGGGTGTAGAGTGTTGGTACCCCCACGCCTGCGGGGTGGCTGAAATGTCCTGTTAGAAACAGAATAGCACAATTTTATTTTTACATTTATTCTTGTAAGTCTAGCAGTGCAGGAGTGATTGAGTTTTCAAAAGAAGCACCCTGTGTCCAGCTCTGAGTGCTGCGTGCTGCTGCTGTGATGTACTCACGGTCCAGCAGTCAGGACCGTGCTCTGCCAGGCAGCCCCAGCAAGAACCCAACAGCTTTTTGGAGAGGTGGGTGCATGCAGGTTATCTTGACCTGGCCTTAGACATGTTCCCTTGTCCTCTCAGCTGCTTTTTTGGCACAGTTCATGCTGAGGATATCAGGAGAGTGGTTGAGGCTTCCTGCACCTGCCTAACTCTTCCTTCCTGCCGGAGGGAGATTTTCAGATGCTGTTTTGCTTCCTCAAGTTTGCATCAAAGAAGTCATGGAGAAATGAAAGCAAGGTGAAGAGATTAGTGTTACATTTATACCTGTTGGCTCCCAGACTTGCCAGCTGAAAGGAACTGAAAAGCATGAGTCCTTCAATGCCTATAGACTTCACTTGAAAGCTGTCCCGTTTGTTTTATATCCAAAATCAGCAGTTGTTGACATTTACAACTGGTATAAGCACACGCTCACCCAGTTCCTGCATGTGTGTAGGACGAAGTGCCTGAGACACCAACAAACTTCCCTCATGCGAGTCCTTTACTGACCAAGAAGAGCCAGGTAACACACTGAGCCCAAAGCACCCAGCCCGGGCCACTGTGTTCTTCACAGCTCAGCCAGAGGGCAAGGTTATCTCCTGTTTGCACGAGGTGTGTGTGCTGCTGTGCTTCAGAACAGAGCTTTGGATGGTTTGTCCAGAAACTAATGAATATGAATTACTGCATGACAAGAGCTTGCCAACTTAAATTTGGGCCAGATAGTAAGGTTTTGTTAAGCAGAACTATGTCAAAACTTAACAATGGAAATATTTCCGTCACCTAAAAAAAAAGCCACTGCTGACCTTAACGGGCTCTTTTGTGCATGAGAAATTCAAAACTTAAACTGTTTGCAAACCAAGTGCTGAAGTGCTGAGCTCACACATGCAAACTTTGAAGTTCGATCGATGACAAGCTGACTGGAGCAAAGATAACATTGATTATTCCCCTATTGTTCTCTCGGGGGAGCAGGTTTATAGACACATGCACAATGCACCAACCAAGGAGCTGCTGGAAATTATCCCATTTTAATCATGCCTGTTATTTGAACTGGAGTAAAAGATATTTTTACTTTGATGGCATTTCACTAAACAAAGAGGCATCTTCTGTTTTAAAGTGATGTAGAAAGGGTCTCTAGTTATGTCTGCGCCCTGCCTTGCTTTATGTGTATGTGCATGCTTAGTTACCTCATGGTATCTAAAATTGAAGATATTATTTACCTACCTCATGAATGTTGAAAAGATCAACAAACTCGTGTTTGCCAAAGTGCAGTGAGGAGTCCAAAGAGATGAACATGGAGGATTTACTTTCTGTTTTCTTTCCGAACTTGCATTTTCAGATGCTTGGCAGGCACATGTTTAGGGAAGGCAGAAAGTGCCCTCTCTGGTGCTATGAATGACCATGAGGTGCAGAGGTGCTGTGTGGCCAAATGACCACAGCACAGCAGGGGAAGGGCCGGGCACTGAGGTGCTCTTTACCCTCGGTGGCTGTGGTGTGAGGAGGTTGGCAGGGGAGATTCCACTGCAAGTTTTCCAGCTCTCTGCTGTTGCCCGCCTGTGACCCGACTCACTTGCTCGTACGACATCCCTCCCATTTTGCAGAAATTTGTGATCTCAAACGCCATGTAGATGACAAAAGTAACACCAAGAAATAACAGTAAGGGTAACAGACTCTTCTGCTTGAGGGTCTCTGTATTTTTTTTTGTAATGGTTCGCCTGTGCTTGCTGCTCTGGATACAAGATGTGTTTGGGTTGTCACCCTTGTGCTGTGGCAGGTCCTGCCTTTGCTGGACCCTGATGTGTGCTTCTCTTGTCCAGCCATTCAGCTCTTTCCCTCTTATACATTTCCCACTTCTGTTAAATCAAGCTGATTATTAGTCATCAAATTTGGGCATTTCTGAGAAAAGGGATTCTGTATCTTGGATTGGGGCATTAACTTGCAAACTCAAAAATGGTCAGGCAGTGAGGGGTGAAGGGCATCTGAAATGTGCAGCCGGGGAGGGCTGCTGGAAGAAGGCTGACTTTGTTTGGAAGATTAATTTCAACTTTGTTGAGCCACATAATCCCTTTCTGTTACATGGTGTAGGCAGGGCCCTAGATGCTTAAAAGCAAATCCTCAACAGCATGCTTGCTTGCTTACATCAGCCCATCTCTCGTCTTTTATTCTGGTTTTGGGGGAACAATAAACAAAGCGGCTCAGTGTTACAGCCCACAGGCGCTCTCCCGCACGGGCACGCTCTGGGAGAAGCAGGAGCTGTGTCTGCCACAGGTTTCACTCCAGGGCTGCAGACCCAGGGAAAACCTGTGGACTGTATGTCTGAGTGGGCCTGAAAAAAAAAAAAAAGCTGGTTTAAAGGCTTATGGATGCCAAAAATGGGCCACTCATTTCAGTTTATCATGGATGCATCCAAGTTTTTCTTCCTAGTGTATGGTGCAGTTTCTAGTTTGTGGAAATGAATGCATGTGGAAGTGTTCAGTTGTAGCAGCAGGTGTTACCAAACTCCTGCTTTTCACACCTTTAAAATAATATTTGTGAGGTTTTGTTAGATCACTTGGAAAATCACCCAGGGGTATGCAGCAAGAAATGTCTGTGGGATTATTTCCTCTACCAAAGCGAGGTAATAGAAACTATTAAGTAAAAATGGTTTGCTACTTTTTGGTTTCTTTTTGCTGGCCAGTTGCTTCAGAGCATGGTGAAGTGGGCAGTAACCACACTGGCTTGTACAAGAACAGGCTCTGTGGCTGGCAACTCTGCCTACAAATCTTGATTTCATGTGGGCTGCCTGACATGTGCAAGAACTCATTTGTCACCAAAAGAGACAACTTCCCTGTTTTTCCAATTTGTTCTGTATCTGGTTTTCTTTCTAGGTAGGGCTAGACTTGAAGGCTCCAAGTAGCCCTAATGTCTTGGCTCTGATTTTAATTTCCTTTAATATTGAATGAGAAGATGAGTTCTCATTTTCCAAGCTGATTATTGGAATCTGCAAGATCATCCTGCAGGATGCTTTCCTCTTTTTTTTTTTTTTTTCATTTTTGGCCTTCCTCTTGGTAACCGCTAAATAAAACAGCAGCTAACCAAGAAGGGTATCAGGAATTTGCTTAAAAAATGTATTTTCAGTTGTGTAGGGGGAAGTACTTTGCTTTTAAATGCTAAGAAAGGTCAGTGTTTAAAAGGCTAAGTTTCCGACCCATCTTGTGTAGCCCACAATGAGGCCCCTCTTCTTCCCTGCCGTTTTGACTCAGAGAATATTAATTATGTTTTGCTGTGGGTGAGGTCTCCATTCATTTGACAGCACCCAGGTTGAATTTCTCGGGATGTTCCCTGGCAGGAAGCCTCAATGTAAATCCCTGATCTTCAGTGCAGCCCGTGGGGCACTGAGCAGGGGCAGCAGCGGTGCTGGGCGTCACCAGCGCTGGGCTGGCTTTACTTCCTCTCTGATCTGCAGGGTCCTGGGGGGACCACACTCCTCACTGGGCATCTCTGCTTCGTGGGACACACTTGGCTGGAGCCTCTTGTCATTGTGTGGTCTCCTGACATTTTTCATCCCTTCTGAACCAAAACTTTCTCAGGAGGTGAAGGCCAGTGGTGTTTTCCTCCCACACATACTCTGGGATCTGGAAACAGACAAACTTTCCTAACCAGCTCATTTCCTAATTAGCTCTTTAGATAATAATCCAATAATATAAACAAATAATTAAACAAATTCCCTTCCCCTTTAGAACAAAGCAAAATCCCAACCTTGGAAGCTAAGCCTGAATTCAGCCACAAGAGAAAGGCTGAGGCTTGAAATGCCTGATATGGGACCCTAAGCCCGAGAAGGTGACAGGTCCTGTGGCACAGGGCCCGGGCAGCTGGAGACACCAGGGCTGTGCCTCCCACCAGGATGTCCAGGCAAGGTTATGGAAACTTGCTGAGCACATCCCAGCCCAGTAAAGCACCATTTTCCTGTTGATTTTCCGGTTGACTTCGAAGCAGTAAGTATTAGTGAGGAAGAGCCTGTGACTGCCAGCAGAGAGGTTTTTTCCCAGCTGCTGTGCTAACCTTGACCAGGGCTGTCAGTGCTGCACTGTGTGTCCAAACCAGTCACCTGCCTGAGAAAAGGCCAGAATTTGCCTTGTTCAAGTGTGGACAATAGGCACAGCACACCACTCTGTTATCCTGTGTGTGATTTATCTTTGATCTAGAAACGAACACTGTGCGTGCTTTATGCCTTACACTTCTGCTGCCTGAACTGAGAGGAACCTGCAGAGGAGAATGGGTGGCTAGAGAGAAGGTCTAGTTTGGGAAATTCCTACCAGAGATGGAAGGATACGGACTGATAGCTCTGAAAATGAACTGGAGAAGCTAATTATACCTCCCCACCTCTCCACACTGTTGTTTGGGTTATTGTGTTTTTTGGTTTTGGTTCTGGTATTTTGGGGTTTTTTGTTGTTGTTGTTTTTTTGGGGTTTTTTTTGAGGTGGGGGTGTTGTTTTGGGTTTTTTGGGTTTTTTTGTTCTAAAAGAAATCCCAAACCCCAGAAAGTCAATCAGAACACCCAGCTGGGCTCACTCGGCACACACCTGCTGTGCTAAATAGGAAGGATTAAGCAGGGCGGAGCCCCTCCTGCCAAGCAAGAGACCTATCAACCATTCTGAGAAAAAGTGTTTGAAGGCATTAGGTTGTTTGTCTTATGGTTAGTTATGGTTGGTTTTTTTTTTTTTTTCTATTAAACAACTTTTCATCAGGTGAAACTGATGTGTTTGATGAAAAGAATCAGTCCAAACCAGGCTGCTGAATCATTGTATCTTGTTAAATAGTTCTTTCAGTTTGTTTTTTTGTTTGGTTTTTTTTTTTAACAGTGGGAGGAAAGAAGAAAGAAAAACAACTGTGAAAGACCTTCCGGAAGATTTAAGTGTTTATAAGTGGGCCGATAACAATAAATTGCAGAGTTGCTGGCTCTGTTACAGATGGTGCATGTGAAATGATCCAACAGTTTGTGCTGTATTTTTTATTTGCAGGGAAGCAATAAGCCGACTGTGTGAAGCTGTATCGGGTACAAATGGCGCTATAAAAAAGCGGAAGGTAAATCCTGTTTTAGGTCAGCAATTATTTTTCTATATCTGCTTTTGATAAGCTGGATATATGATTCCCTAACAGGCTTTCAATCCGTGCTGGAATTAGCACATATTAATCCATCTGAACTCAGCCTGGATAACATGGAAGTGCTGGTAGCAGGGCGTTCAGCCTGTTTGGTTTGGGGCTGAGGCTATGCCTTGCTTTATTTTTCTCAGGATTAATGCTTTCCCAGAGTTCCTGCTTCTACCAGCCCTTGCAGTGGGTGGTGCTTTACAAGTTTTAGGCTTTGGCTGCTAAATTATTGGATTAGGGTTTTTTTGTTTGCAAGAGGGAGCTGATTCACTGGAAGATTATCTGCAGCTTATTTATATATAAAAAATTAAACACAATTAAAATGGCAGCGTTTAATGGATTTTATTAAGTAACTGGGATGCAATGAGGCAACATCAGTGGTTACTGTTGGGCTGTGTCCAAGGGAACTTATTGATTTCCTTCTGTAACTGTGGAGCTCAAGAGGAATGAACTTGCTCCTGAAAAAGGAGTACATGAGAGAATTTCTTGCTTTACCCAGAAACACTTCATCCTCAGGAAACAAAGAAGAGTTCAGAAGGAAAATTGCCCATTCTGAATTACTGAGCCAGCTATAACATTTAGCTCACTGGGATTTTGCTTTAAAACTTTTTTTTCCCATTATTGACACAGAGCCCATTCCTACCAGTATTGTATTCAGAGCTGATGTTTGTTAGAAGATCTATTTGCGTTTGATCAAGCCATTATCCTTGTTCCATTGAAAGTCTCAATAAGATACTGTAAAAGCTACTTGACTTTGATGTGTTTCTGCCCCTCACAGACTCGGCTGACAGCCTCTTTCTTTGTTTCTTTGTTGAAAGCCTCCAGTGAAGTTTCTGTCTTCTGTACTTGGCAAAAGTAACCTTCAGTTTTCTGGCATGAATATAAAGCTGACCATTTCAACAAGCAGCCTCACTTTGATTAATGCTGACACGCAGCAGGTAGGATACATGTAATCAGTGTCCTTTTCTCCATGCTACTGTTTTCTCCTCCTTCCTGGCTTCTGCCCGAAGGCTGTGCCCTTCAAAGGGAAAGCAGCACCCTTTAGCAGACCTGTGCATGCCTGCTGAAGCTGAATTACGTGATGCCTCTGAATTTAAAAATGAAAGCACTTTGGAGGAATTGACATACAGCAACAGGTCCTTTTAGTTCATGATGGTGTGTTCCATGGGGAGGGATCCTTGAGCACTTGGCAAACTGTTTCTCTGTTTGCCTGTAAAGTGCCTAATAAACAAGGCAGTAGTCCTGACTTTAATTTCTGACAAGTCTTAGGAGGAAAAAAAATTGATATAGATATTAAGCCAGAGCTTGGCTTTGGTGTCATTCAAAGCTATTTTACAGCTGGATAATACATGTGTACAATCAATTATACTGTGTAAAGTCTCTAGGCTCCATTGAGGTGTGTTCCTGAGGGCCTGGGCTTGCTTGGAACTGGGCTGTGCTCCCTTCCTTCTCGGCAGATATGATAAGGATCTTTGTCCTGCCCACCTAACTCCTCCCTCAGCCGTTGGTATGGGCTCCCAGAATGATCTCGCCCTGGGCCAGCGGCAGGTTTTGCTCCAAGCTGGAGCAGGGAACATCAGGGAGGTCGTTTTGGCTCACTGGCTCTGGGAATCCTGCTCTGAGCTGGGGCCATGCTGAGCATCAAGGAGCTCTTAGGGGTTTGTCTGTAGTGCAGAGGTCTCCTGTCCATTGCACATCTGTTTCAGGAGGGGATTAGGACACCAGGTTTCCCTTCCTTTTGGGCACAATTAGAAGTTGGTGGTTGAATTAATTCTGGAAACCCTCTAAGGAAGATTACTCAGGGATCTAGACATTGCTAAACATGAATGGGTAGTCTTAAAAATATTCCTATTTTTATCTGCTTCCTTCCTAAGTGATACATGCATAAATTAATATACTGGGTTGTTATGAATTTAATTGCTTGTTCTATGAAGATATATGTTCTGCTGTCTTCTAATGTGTGGCCCATGAGCATTAACTAGCCTGTTATGCTTTTCAGATTATTGCCAACCATCACATGCAGTCCATCTCATTTGCTTCTGGAGGTGACCCAGTAAGTATTGATTTATAAGATACATTTCTGCAGGTATAATGAACTCACATAATTATTGATTTATAAGATATACTTCTGCAGGTATAATGAACTCATGTAATAATTGTTACCTGCAAATACTTTGCTTCATCCCTTCCTTCCACAAGCACTAACAGAGTACACTGCACTTCTGGATCATGACCAGTAATACAAGAAAACTGAGGGACTGAGATTCAAAAGGAAATGTGAAATAGAGACTCTGTACATCTTTAATAGACACATACAGTTAACTTTCCTGTTGCCCATCAGTGAGCCTCAGTCCATTCAAGAGCCCTCTGACTTGGAGATCTAAAAATAAGAATGTGAACATAGGAATTGATCAGTTCAGTGGTCCCTGTGATCCAATATCTTTCACAAAAGCAGTCAGCACTGGCACCCCTAAATTTTTAGATTAATTTTGAGTCAAGCAAACAGCTCCAGTGAGACATGTGTGGCATAACCACCTTCTCCTTGCAGATAGGGCTGTTCTTCCTAGTGTCACAGCCATGCAGTCATGGATGTTTTCAAGCCAGAGGTTTTTTTATCCTATTCCAAACTCTTTACTGCAATGATTGTTTGCAGGAGATGTCATCCATCCGTGCTGGACAAGTAATTCTTTAGGGCTTATTTACCTTTTTTAGTGTTTTTTATATTATTATCCTGTACTGGTCTTGCACAGTGACCTCATCAGATTTCAGAGGCTACACAGGGCTGGGTTTGGTCAGTGCTTAATGGCAGGGCCAGCAAGAGATGTACATGCACACAGGTGTGCTGCAGGAAATGGGCTTGGTGGTGCAGGTGCTAACACTTCTTACTGGGAGGATATGTAAAATAGAGGTCTTGCTCATCAGTGGTAAATCTAGCGGCCCTTCACATAAGGGGCAATTTTGTTGTCTCGTTCAGGTAATTTTTTCAAAATTCCATTTACATTTAAAATGGGAGGTAGTTTCCACAGGGCATGTCTTTCTACCTGCCCCACATTCAGGGTCTAAGTGAAGTTCAGTGTTGCTCTGGGCTGTGAAGGAGTAACACTATTCTGCCTGATAATTAAGCCTATTCTGGTTTTATTTAAAAGCAAAATCATCCAGGCATGTACATAAGCATTAAAAAGACATAAAAAATAGCAGGTACTGCTCCAGTTACTTTAGTTTCTAGTTGCTCCCTAGATCTAATTTATTTTAAAATATCTATCCTAAAATATTTATGAACTTTAGGAAAAACTTGAAAGGAAAAGGAAGGAAATTGAGTTCACTAGACGCATAAGAAATATTTAGCTTGCTTGGTTTTCAAGATATTAACTTTAGAGATTTAAAAAAATTATCTAGGACAAGTTCTGCTGGCCCTAAGACCTGCCTCTTGTGTCATTCATTGTGAGTTATTAAATGATTGTTCTTGTGCATATTGCAAATGGGGCCTTGTTTCCTGCCAGCTGATTGCATCTTCCCTCAAGAGAGCCATGCCTTTAAGCTGTGAATTGCATTTTCCCCATCCCACCTTAAAGATCCAAAATAACAAAATGCATCTTTAATAATTAAAAGAATGTTATTCATTACCTCACCAATTTGACTATAACACTGAATTATCAAGCCACTCTTTGCTTTTGTGGTATGATTAGAAATGTTAATTTTTCTACTCCAGTTCCCTTTTCAGTTTGACTAGAAAAAGAGGATTATTTCAGTGCTGGCTGGAAAGAGAATCAGAAACAGAAAACTGATTATACTGAGGTTGTCTGATCTCAGCAGCAGCTTTGAGATCAAGGGTAATTTAACCTGATTGTAGCCAGACTAAAATTGGGCAGGAGCAATTGAGCTCAGACACCCATTTTATTCTGCGTAATTTTAAAGTTTAACTTTTCTCTAAGATGCCTTCAAAGCTCAATCTTATTTCTACTAATTGGAAACATTAAAACTTGTCCTTTGCAGTATGTTAGCACTATTTTATCTTCCACTGATTCTGGTAAGGAGTGTACCAGCCAAAAGCTGTGACAGCAGTCACACGGCCCTGACATGTTACACGGGCGAGGCTGTGAGCTCCACAGGAGCAGCGTTGCCTGCTGATGAGGCATCAGTTGTGTTTCTACTCCTGTTGCTGAGCTGGAATTCAATACATGGTTTATCGAAGACCCGAAGAATGCCAAACAGTCTAGTGCATTTTTTAGAAGAAAAAGAAAAGGGACAATTACTGAGTCGATAGCCACCAGTGTGTCACTGGTATCTTCCTTGGCTCACTTTGCTGGTACCTCTGGTTGTTTTTCCCTGAAAGAAGCGTGCATTTTAAAGCTAAAAATGTATCTGGCTATACTCAATTGCTTTGCTATGGTGGTAGGGTTGCTCATAATTATAATGTTCAAGACATTTGTTGTCTTCTTTCCTGTAGGATACAACAGACTACGTGGCATATGTAGCAAAAGACCCTGTTAATCAGAGAGGTATTGAAACAAGTTTCCAATTGTTATGGTGTTTATATGACTGCTTTATTCGTATGTTAGAAGGAATTGTTTGAGTTTTAAAATCAGAAAGCTACTGAGCAACTCAATACTCTGTAAAATTTCTGGCTTTGCTGTGTGGATAGGGGTAATAGTATGCAGACTGTGGCTTTACATGCCATGTTCTTTGTGCAACAAAGTGGGAATCCACAGGTCAGACTAAAGCTGTACTGACTGCTGGCTCCATGAAGGGGTGGGAGCCTTGCTTTTCTGCTATAAGCAATATAGCTTGAGTCTCTGCTTTCTAGTATAAACTGCATTTACTTAATTAAAGTGAGGTGTCTCTTTGCAGCATGCCACATCCTGGAATGTCCCAATGGGATGGCACAGGAGGTGATCAACACCATAGGGCAGGCTTTTGAGCTCCGGTTCAGACAGTACCTGAAGAACCCTTCTAGCCTCGTTACATCTAATGAAAGGTCAGCACATTCTCAGTCACTTAACTGGCAGTTTCCTTCTCTTTAGTACTTTTCAGGAAAACAATACACGATGAAGAGTGATCCATAAGAAAGATGTTTTGGATATGCTTTCTGGACACAGGATAATTGTAATATATGCCTGTATGTGCAGTGTATAAGATACCAAAATTAGCTTATTCCAGTGAACTCCATTGATTTCTGTGACATTTGTACAGGTGCAGAACACAAAATTAAGCTGTATTGTTCCTTAGAAAAAGCAGCCTTATTTTAAGTCATGCAACTTGAACAAATGTTCAAATTAGTCTGCCTGAGTAAGTTCAGCTCTATAAATAGCAGACACACACACACACACACACACACACACACAGACTGAGCTCAGTCCTGACCTGTGCCAACTTTAAGCTTGCTGCAGCTGTGGAAAGTGTGTGGTGGGGAAAAAAGCCATTTTAATTCACCTTTCTGCTATTCTGCTCATGTCCTGGCAGCAGCCTCAGTTTTCACCTGGTGTGACTTACATCAGCCTCATGTACTGAAATAAACACAGCCACCACTTGGCATTTTAAAGTATGAAGCCCTGTCCTCTGCAAATTGCCCAAAATACAGGGCCTAGATTAGTTTCTGGACCACAATTCCCTATTTCAATTACCCTTTTTCCGTTGCACTGGGGACACAATTCTTGCTCTAATTTATGGCTCTCCTCACAGATTAGCCATGCCTATTTTTCTCAGGCTTCTTTTTACTGTAACACCAAATTTGATTGCCTGCTACTTCTCATGAATAGGTAAAGCCATGGCACTGCTTACCTGCACCCTGAGCACAGGAGTCCTGTGCAGGCAGTGTCACTGAGACAGGGCCTAATGCATCGCAGCAGAGCTGGTTTTATTACATAAATGCAACTCCAATTTATATTTATTTCAATGTATATGGTGGTTCTTGCCATTCCACTGCTAAAACTGGTCTGTTTTCCCTGCGGAAAATAACCAGAGGAGAAGCCTTTCATTCCCAAGAAACCCTGCTAGATTATGTCACAAGTAGCATAGGAGCAGGGAGAAATGGAAGAGGGTAATTAGATTTCCTCCTTGAGCATAACCCACAGCCAGCCTCGGAGAACGGTCCTCAGGCAGAGGAGTCGGATATTGCTGTGTGAATGAGTCACTCCCTTCCAAACTACTATGAATCACATAATCAAATACTTGCACTGCATATCACATAATCAACTACTTGAACTTTATCTCTTTCCTGCTTATGGCCTTTTATCCAATTATACTCTTGTTAATCAGAGGAGTAAGATTTGAGATGAGTTTTTTTATTTTGGGACCGGAGACAGTACAGGAAGCACCTAGTTTTGCAGTGTATCAGCTGTACATTTAAACTATCATCATTCTGGTTTAGCTCAAAAAAAACCATTGTGTGCTCTTCTTCGTGTCATTCAGTGTTCCCTTCAAGCTGAACGAGAATATTGATTGTGGTTGTTTAAATCAGGGTACATGCCACTGAGGACAGCTACTTTTTTTTTTTTTCTTTTTTTCTTTTTTTCTTTTTTGGTAGCAATATCTGATTTTCTGAAACAGTTGCAGGCTTGTCTGACTAAATGCCATGAGGTTTTAATTTTTCTCTTGAAGTCTGGCTGACCCCCAGCAATCTCTAGATTTATAGAGTTGAGTCAAGAAGCCACAAGAATTAGTTTTATGGTCAATGTTTTGGATACTTTAACGAACAATGCATTGGAATTCTTAAACTTTCAGTAGTTGCCTCTTACCTTTTCTTCGACTTGAGAATATATCTGGGCTGCCTGGTGCTAATGAAATGACTGTACCTCCCTTTACCCCAAACTGTCATGACTCTATTTTTAATTCAGGAAGAAGTAACTGGAAAAATAAACAGCTCTGAAAGTTCTGGCCCAAAGCCCTTTACAGCCTCCATATGGCGGATCTGTGTACTGTGCGACGTGCAGACACTGGGGATGTTTGCCTACACTGGAAAGCAATTGATTACATCAGAAGCTTCATTTTTTTCCCCCCATATTTTTTTCAGTGAGGCAGCAAATGCTAATGGATCAGCTGGGAATTCACAGGAGAGGGAGGATCATGAATATTACAACGAAATTCCGGGGAAGGAGCCTCCTACCGGTGGAGTGTTAGACATGCGAATGAAAGTGCAGACAGACCAAAGGGCGAAGTGTCCTGTCCAGTGCAAAAAGCAGTATTGCTCAGTAAGTACAGCATCTGCTGGGATAAATATTCGCTGCCTATTATGGGAATGAATAGTAAAATGTTTCTGTGGTGTTAAAGCATGGCATCAACATCAGAACCAGGTCCTGATTATCCTGGGAAAAGGTTTTTTTAGGCTAGATTTAATGATGCTTAGTACATAATTGAATCCCAAAGCACTTTCTGAATATTAACTGGTTTGTCCTTAGAGTACTTTTAGGAGACCAAGTAATATTCCCTTGTTCACTCATTAGCTCTGAGAAGAAAATAGATACCAATTTAAATGGCTTGTTGGAGAGAACATCTGCAAAATCTAGGACCTCCTGGCTCCTGATTCTGTGATCTAATAAATATTTCATTCTGTCCATTATGCTCTACAACTTATACATACAACATTGACTGATTGCAATATATATACAATATTCATTACTCTTTGATTGTTTCAAGAAGCTCTGTTAAATGAGCAAAAGATATCTGTGGTTTTTGTCTGGGATAGTGGGAAATAAAAACCAAACAGGGAGTAAAACGAGCCAAGTTCAGACTGGCTGCACAGATTTCAAAGCCTGCTGTGTGAGTCCTTGGGAACACTGTCCTTTCCCCACACAGGAAAGAAAGCACCACCACTTTGCTCAGAGGGAGCACACTCAGATGTGCCCTCTGGAATCCTGTTGGTTCTGCCTAAAAACTTGCTGCTCACAAGTGTTATTTGTGTTTGGTGGCAACTGCTCCCAGGCCGCTGCGTGTTCCCATGCTACTGCTCCATCCATTTTTCGCTAACATGAACCATACTCCACATATCAGGTCCCCACCTCCCCAACAGTTCTCTGATCCTAAAAATGTTTTACTATATCCTGAGTTTGCACCTGACGCTCACCAGCGCTGTTGCAAGGAGTTACCCTGCTTGTAAATGCAAATGCCTTTTTCCCGTGGAGTGTGACTTTCTGGTTTCCCTTTCTCTTTCAATGCTGCTCAGACAATTTACTTCCAAACCATGATACCCATAGTTGCTTTTATCATGAGGGACATTTATAAGAAAATCTGAGCTTTTTTACCTAGGAGTTATACTATATATATACTAAACCTTAGATGCATTACTGGGCAGTTATATGAGGTTGGAGTCCAGATGTGACATCCTGAAGAAAGAAGAGTATCAGTGTGCAACATTAATTGAGGAGATGGGAATTCCTTGGTGAAGAACATATTTAATTACCTGTATGCCTATTAACTAATGCATGGATGTTTTGAAGGTACCTGAGTTTTCTAAGGGACTACTTCATGTAACCAATTTAAAAATTGTTCTACAGACAGGCAGCCCAACGTTCATCAATATATATGAAAATTGTCCAGAAGAAAACAAAACTGTGGGTATGTACTCTCTTTTCCTTCTCATGCATATGCAGAATTAGCCAGGGCAGGCTGCCTGGAAGAGCTGCCCCTTGGCTTTCAATACAATGGTGAAAAGTGTTCTACTTAGTGGGTCATTTTTAGTTCCCTAGATGAAGGGCAGACAAAAAAAGCCTTACAGCTTTTCTAAAGGCCACTAATCTATCTTCATGTCTGCTGACAGACTTGCTCATTTTACTTCTCATGATACTGTACAGTAGCTCTTTGTTTTTTCAATTCTCTTTCATACTCCTGGTTGTTTTATTCCCTTTCTTCATACCATTGGAAAAAGGAAGCTACTTCATTACTTATCAGTCTCTGAATATATCCCTTCTCCTACAAATGCTCAATGAGACCTGAAGTATCTGTTCCAACAGAGCCTGCTCCCTTGGTTCCAGCATCCCTGGCTTCTCAGTGTGGCTGTGCCCTTCCCCTGCCTTGGGCAGCTTTGTGTCCAGGATCAATTTGCCTTTAGCAAAAACTGCTCTCAGGCATCCCAGGAGATCATCAGCCTCCATCCCTTTCTGCACTTCCTTTGCCACAGCTGATGCCCTGAGCACATTTCCTCAGCTCCTCTCTTTCACTGCACAATGAGGTCCTTTCTGAATTCCCACCTGCATGGCTCTGAAGTGATTCATTACACTGTCTGCAGGGGATACTTCAGTTTCTTGTGTTATTTCCAATTCAAGGAAAGGAGAATCAAATGGTTTCTACAAAGACAGGGTGAACAAATAAAAGCATGAATGAATAGATCTATGAATAAAACGTTTGTTGAAGAGCAAAAATATGCCTGCTATTTGGCTAGCTGAAGTGCTATTATTTTCATACCCTGCAGGAGATATTCTGTTAGCCTGTTCCTAGGCTTGGATCCTAACCTGACAGATGTGGCTTTGGCTCTCCAGGCAGAGCCTCAAAGCACCAATGTCCTCCATCTCTCCCTTCTCCACCAGAACAGCAAGAGAGAGAATTGCTCAGCTTCCCACAAGCTCTTTTTGTGGTGCAGAGGGGAAGGAAAGGGTTTTGCAACAAATAACATATATGGTTTGTGTTTCTGTAGAGGCATATGTATTAATTTATTTCCAATCTGTAGGGGGTTCACTGCTGACATTGATTGAAGCAGAACTGAACCAGTGCAGAACATTTCTGAAAACTTCATTCTAATTAATTTTGGACCTCGTGCCTTCTAGCCATAAGGAAAAACAAGTTCATTTGCATTTTTCTTTTCCATCTGAATTACTTTAGTGGGCTATAAAGAAGAACATAATTCCTATTTCAGCTTTTACAGTTAAAGCTGAGTTTAGAAAAAAAGCAAATCTGTGCATACTATATACTAATTGCAGGTAATTGTGATGAGAGATCACAGAAGACAATAAAAGAGGCAACCTCATTGAAACCTGCCTACAAAGCAGATCTCTTTGATGATCCGTGTTACATCAACACCCAGTCCCTGCAGTCTGCAGCCTGTGCAGCCCGAGGTCCAGCAACAGCACAGATCCCTGGGAGCCCTCTGCGCCAGGCCAGTAGGTTCCCATTGCAATGCCATACCTGCCTAAGCACTGCAAGGAGGGGGGCTTCTCATCTCTCTGCATGGAGAAAGACTTGCGTTTCCCATAAGAAATATAGAAAAAAATGGGGGGGAAGAAATCTATCCTGGTTGTTCTTTTTGCTTGTTAGAGTCAAGAGAAAGGGGATTAAAGAGTAAAAGTAGTGATGGTAAACAAGCAGAGTGACCTTTCATTTTCTGTAGCTGATTGATGACAATGAATAGAGTGCCACAGGTATTAAAAAGCAAGTCTTTGGGATGATACGAGCTTGGGACTGCACCTTGCCTCAAGGAAGAGGGTTCTCCTGTATGTTAAAGGTCTTAACCACTCTAAGGTGAAAATGACCTCAGATGCCTTTGCTTCACAGGCAGTAGCATGCAAGATTGAAGTGGGATTATTATGACTGTCTTATCTCAGTTCTTCCATAAGTGACCATTGAATCTCATCCAATAATTTCTAAATCAAACCGTTTGATCTGTGGCATCCATTAAATGTATGTCAAATTAAAACCTGATTTATGAACTCAAAGTGGTGGATATCCATTAAATAATTATATAGTTGCTACTGATTGTCCTCATTATTGAATCTACTTTATTAGCTTTGCCTTTTATGGTTTCCCACTGAGTGTTTTCTCTGTCAGAGTTGGCTCCACACAAGAAAGTGGAAAAAGGACTGGACAATAAAGGAAATACAATAAAGAAATCTGTGACCATTGAGACATTTCCAACTCGGGGCTGTATCATGCTCTAAAAGGAACTGCCTATATCCTGAGGAGCCTTAGGTTGCACAATTCCATTGAAGAAGTGGTATCCTCTTATTTTCCTTAGAAGAATCCCGCCTGTGAATCATTTGCAGTCTGACTGGCTATATCCCAAACCACCCAATTTTTTTAGTACATTTGGTAATTGTTCGTTTTTTCACAGCAAATGCTGTAATTCTTCCCTTCTGGCTATGTTGGCTATGTTGTCTTACATTCCTGCACATAGCTGGAGCCACTCAACATGACTCTCCCAATGATCTGTGACAATCTCTTCAGAGCTTGTTAAGGAAGAAGGAAAAACAAGATCTTAAGGAAAAAAAAAACCCAACAGCTAAAAAGCTAACAAAAATCTTGTTTTTACAGGGAAGATTTGACTTTTTCATACAATCAAAGAAATATAACCCCAAACCAGTACAGCAACAGAAAAATTCCTGTTTCTAATCCCTGTTGCCTAGCGACCAGAGGCTTTCCCATCTAAGGTAGAGGAAGAGGTGGTGTGATAATTTTGCCTAATGCACTGGAGGGTTGTGAGCATTCATGTGTGCATATTCTTACAGTCTGTAAGGTTGGTTTGGTCACAGCTTCAAGACTGAATAATTTGAATTTTTTGAAAGCTATTAAAAATATTGTCTTGCATCCTTTTAGGATGAAGTTCTAGGTGAAATGTCCAATACATTCCCTTTCATTTAATTTTAGAGTTACCGGAAGCTGTTCAGCAGAGTGCCACAAGCAACACAGCTGGTCTCTGTGTTCTGCCACAAATAAAGCAACAGCTAAAGAATGAAGATTGTTACCATGGCAAATTGAACAGGAAAGCAGCAGAGAGCCTCTTAGTCAACGATGGGGATTTTCTGGTACGAGAGAGCACAACGTCACCTGGTCAGTATGTCCTCAGTGGACTTCAGGGAGGGCAGGCAAAGCATCTACTCTTGGTGGATCCTGAGGGCAAGGTATGATTATTTCATGTAATGAAATTTCAGTGCTGCTCTGATATTTCAATCAAAATGCATGGGTGCATTCCATGAAGTGGAACTGATTTGATTCCATCCAGGTTAATTTAAATACAGCCAGTGGCTGCAGTAAGTTTGAAAGTTCAAGAACTTATAAGCACTGAAGTACCATGGAAGTAGCAGTGAGGGACTTAAATACTGTTAGCCCAGGTGCTGATAATTAGTGTATAAACTTAACACATCCTTTGGACCGTTAGTGCTAGAAAAAAAATAACCCTATCCTTAAATTATGAATTTCTGGATACAGAAAAGGTTTGTTGTCACTTCAATTCTACTTTCTTCTGCTCAGGGTTAGAAGAGCACTCTTGAGTGACATCTCTGAGGAGAGAGTAAATCAAAAAACTAATCCTTAATGGGATTTAGGGAAAAATCTCTCCTGCGGAGAAAAAACAAAGGTTATTTCATTCCTCTGTGCAGAATCAGCCCAGTTTGACATACAGTCTCTTTAGTTTTCTGCCACTTTTCATGTGAGCTTATGGTGGGTCAAAGGATAGGTCTGAATTGCTGTCTACAGTCTGATGATCCTGCTCAAGTGAGTTCAGTGGCTTAAGTGCCTTTTGACTTTAATGTGTTAGGCTCCTGTCCAACCAGTTATGAGCACAATCTAACCATAAATATATTCTTTTGCTTCTTCCACTAGGTGAGAACCAAAGACCATATTTTTGATAGTGTGGGTCATCTTATTCAGTATCACATGGAAAATAATTTGCCAATCATCTCTTCTGGAAGTGAAGTGAGCTTGAAGCAGCCTGTAAGGAAAGAGAGTAATGTGGGACACACACAATATCACAAATAATCCCTTGGATCTCACAAATCCCAAGACAATTCATACCTGAACTTTCTATTAAGAAGACAAGTCAGAAAAGTATAGACTGCACTTTCTGCTGCTGTTCCAGAAGAAGCCCTTTTGTGTGTGTATGTATGAATATATGTATATGTGTATATCTATGTAGATCTATAGAGATCAACAAGCATAGTTATATAGATACATATAATCTTAATCTTAACAAAATTACACCTTCAGAGTGTGAGATTCATTTGTGAGAAGGTATTTTAGACATGCACAAATGTCACTTTCAAGGTCATACTGAATCAGTAAAAAGCACAATTAAAACTCTACATACAAAAGCTCACTTGAAAGAACTGCTGGAACATTAGTATGTGCCTTTTAGCATAGAATTACTGAAACCAATATTATTTATACTGAATTAGTTATGGGTGGTTAAACAAACATGTCTAAGCTTTTAACTATTTGCCAAAAACAAGTACAATTTGAATATTACTAAAATATCATCTTCTTTCGATAGACACTAACAATTTCATTTTGCTTGTAACAGCACTTTACTAGCAAGTAACATTTGAAATGAATGGCATTCACAATACAGAAAGGTTGTCCAGTTTCTTAATCATTTTTTGTCACTGTCTGACTACTCAAAGATTTGAGATTATGAACATTTACAAAGCTGAAATTAATATATGTAATATAATTTTGGAATAGAACATGTTAAGGGACAAGCATGATCCTAATATTTTTGTCTTGCATATGATTTTACTATTATTATCAATTAATACTGGAAACACCTTTTTAAAGGTAGGCTAAATATATTTTCATTGATTACATAGTTGTTTACAAACTAGAAAAGCTGAACAAAACTAATGATACATTTTGGGAGAAAATTATTTAAAAGATGTTTGAACTTTGCATGTGCCCTTATTCAGTGTTCCTTCTAAAACAAGATAGTTTTCCCCTCTTCACATAGAGTCCATTTGTTCCTAAACATGGAAAAAAAGTCTTTTAAAAGAAATCTATTAATTGTTTTGCCACAATAAATACTCAAAATATGAACAATCCTATATTCAGAGTGAACAGTGATTTATTTGGCTTCCTGTTGAAGAAACAGTGATTTAATAAGTAACTGAAGAAAGACAGGGGAGGCTTGGGGAATGAACTGGTAGTCCAGGTGATGGCCTGAGGGAAATTGTGCCTTTAAGATAAGCAACATCCTCTGGCATGAGCAGACATAACTCTCTCTGTCTCCCAGCCCACCGGCTCAGTTCCTAAGGCAGACAGTTGTTGTGCAGTTCAGCAGTTGCTGGAAATCTTGACAATAAAAAAATACATTCTGTTTGTTTGCCAGTGTTCATGGTAAATGGGACACTGTAGTATGAGCTATTTCCGCTAGAAAACCAGAAGAGAGGTCTTATACAGATAAAATTATGGAAGACAAGCTTGCTTGGAGGGGAAAATATAATCTAAAGAGCCACACTTAGAGCCTACTAGAAAACATCTTTTTTTATCCTCAGTTAATAGCCATAAAAATATATTTCATTATTTGATAATAACATGATTAAACTACTCAATTACACATACCGAAGCAGTGAGAAGCTTTAAAACATCAGTAGTTGATTTCCTTGCTAATAGTCTGGCATTTTTGATACCCTGAGCCTTCAGACCAGCAGCCCAAACTCATGCCCATTCTATCCTATGCGAGGTGCTCACCTGTGAAGGCCTCCAGCAAGAGTTCATGCTCGAGCTTTGTGCCACAGCAAGGACAGCTGGCAAGAAACTGTAACTGGGATATCAACCCCCTGCATAATATCCTTTCTATTCCCACATCTTGTCAAACCTGAGAATGTGCTCGATATGACTTTATGGAGCAAGCAATGAAGCAAACCCAGCTACTTCTGTGGCATGTCAAGGGGAGAGAAGGACCTGCTGTTTTGATTTTTGCATCAAAGCTGAGTTTTATGACAGGTCATAGAAGGAAAATGTGCAGAACTCCACCTCTATTTTTAGTACAAATCAAAGTTACTCAGGACTTAAATAATAGCATTTGGAGCTGTGATAGTACAAGATCAAAGTTTTTTGACTTTGCCAGTTAAGATGCTGACTCAGGGACATTTTTCACTTCATCACTTTTCACTTTACCAGTGAATAACAGCCAGAGCCAGTGTGTGATGTTTGAATCACAGTATAATGTAGTCTTTGTCTCTGTCTTTGAATATCTCTAATGTAAAAAGTTTAAAAGACCTGAATCTTTGCTCTGATGCTCCTGCATATTTTTTAAGTGGCTGAAGCAGAACTGTGAAGGAAAAAGGAAGGCAAGGGAGATAATTGAGTGCTAGTGCAATAAAGAAGTATATCAAAATCTTTTGATGTGAGAGAAAGCAGATAATCCAACTAATTACGGATAAAAATCAAACACAACACATCCATGAATTTTCCTAGAATAAACTACGTTCATTCCTAGTTTTTGGTTTCTAGCATTTACATGCCTTCATTTACGCTATTAATGCTGCTGTGTGGCCCAGCTGTCTCATGTAAAGTACACCGTCAGCTCCTCTGTGGAAGTCTTAGAAATAATCATGCTAAAAAGAAAAACAGCTGTCTGAATTTTGGAAAGTTTCCAAAATATTGTTCTTGAGAAACTCGGTGTGAATTGTCAGACACATTTAAACTTTTTTGTGTTCTTGTTTGGGTCATTCAATGCCTGTGAAAATGCGGAGAATGGTTAATCTCTGTTCGAATGGTTACTAGAATCCTCCGGGAAAAATGGCTGATTTCGCCTATAATGTCACATTTACTAGACATAGTATGTTCGTTCCTTTTCAAGCTTCTACAAATTTCACTGAAACACCGGACGTTTGCTCCCATCAATAAAAACGCTGTAACAAACGACCCAAACGTCTCTGCCCCGGGGTCCTTTCCCGCTGTCCGGGCTGAGGGCGAGGCACCAGATGGGGCTGTTACAAACCGAACCAACTCTTGGTCAGAACTGCTTCCTGCCCGCGACTCTGCACAATAAATCTGTTCCTTCTGAGGACGTTTTAATTCTTTAAAGAGAATGAGCTGGCGGAGCAGAGCGGGTTCCCGAGCACCCAAGAGAAGGCTGCCTGGGGAAGGTGCTGGTACAGGAGAGGGGCCCGCGCCTCCCCTCAGCGCTATCGTGACACCGTCGCGAGGCGCAGCTCGCGGGCACGTGACGTCACCCCGCGACCGCGCGTTGCTAGGCGACCGCCACGTCCCGCTGCGAGATGGCGCCGCTGCCCGCCCGCGGAGGCCCCGCCCCTCCACCAAACTCACACTGCCATTGGCCGCCTGCTTGGCCAATCAGCTCGCCAGGCGCGTTCCCGCGACCATGCGCGCCTGCTTTCAAACAATCAGCGGGGGCGGGCCTGCCCTCCCGCGCGGCCCGGCGGGCTCTGGCCGTCGGTTGGTTCCCGGGGCTGTCAGTCAGCGCGGCTGGGGGCGGCTCTGGCCGCCGATTGGTGCCCGTGGCTGTCAATCAGCGCGGCAGGCGCGGGCGCGGTGTGATGCGGAAGAGCGGCGGGCCCGGCCCGGTGGTGGCTGTGGAGGGCGGGTGGCCGCGGTGGCCCAGGTGAGTGTCGCTGTTCGGGCCGCGCTTTGCCTCTGTCTCCGGCCCTGGAGACCCCGCGGGAGGTGTAGCGAATAAGGGCAGCATCGCCCCCGCCGGCCCCGCGCCGCCGTCCGGAGGGGGCTGAGGTGGCGGCGGCCGAGCTCGCCCCGCGTCCCTGGGGCTGCTCCGGGCCCGTCCAGGTCCGGCTCTCCGTGCTGATCGCGGCTCTGGCGGCTGTGCCCTCTCGTCCGGCTGCCTCCGCTCCCGGGCTGGGAAGGGCTCTAAGGAAAAGGGACAGGGCCGGTGGTCGTGTGCAGCTGGTGCGGTGTGGGGGAAGGTGCTGCCTCGGAGCCTCCTGTGAGGGCGGTCGCGGGAATTGCGGGGAGTGCACAGGGACAGGAGCTGCCCTGTGAGGCCTCCTGCCAGCTCTGTTGGAGGGTTTCGTTGAACAGCAGCGGGCGAGAAGGTCCTTTAAACGTGAGGAAGTGACTTTTAACTTGGAAATAATGCTCTTGTGATGTTACGTTACACCAAGTGAAGACTTCAGAATGTGCTACACCTGTGTGCCCAAACAAGCGTCTCTTCATCAGGGAGTAACTCACCTTGTAACCAAACGTGGACCAGCCCTTAGACACAGTAGCTTTCTGTGAACTCGCTGCTCAGTGTAGGCAAGCCCTTGAGAGTCAGACTCTCTTCATTAAGCACTGAAATCTGGAACTGATCTGATCTTCTCAGATTTCTGTGATACTTTTACTGTTTTCCCTTTTGGAACTGTTATCCAAATGCACAAGAAACAGCATATTTTCAGTTTGTAATGCAAAATATAGTTATTCTCTAGAAGAATATGAAGGAAGATGTAAAAGTAGGCATGACTATCAACATATATACTGTACAGTATTAGAACTTGCAGAAAATGATGTCTGGTTATAAGTGAATTTCAGAAATTATATAATGTCAGCCTATGAAAAACCCAAATAATTGTTTTATATGCTAAATTCTTGGAAGTGAGTAGGCTTGGGTGTGTGAGAAACAAGTAATGTGCAATGACTTTTTAAAAAATTTTATTTTTGTGTATGGTTGGCTACGTATTTCAGGTGATTAGAGTGGTGTTTTTTGATTCCTCTTGTATTTTACTCACGTGTGATGTTTTCCTGTCCTGTGATAGGATTTGCTGGATACGCAAAATCAATATTAGAAAACAATGTCTCTTGACTTTGATAGTGGAGCTCTACAA
This sequence comes from Melanocharis versteri, assembly GCA_013397845.1. Classification (NCBI taxonomy): domain Eukaryota; kingdom Metazoa; phylum Chordata; class Aves; order Passeriformes; family Melanocharitidae; genus Melanocharis; species Melanocharis versteri. The sequence continues at coordinate 2,362,594 of VZTG01007483.1, read as the reverse complement.
ACTCAACATGAAGATGAAGACTATGACCAAGAAGATTATGCAAGAGAACAAGAGGTGAAAAAGAATTAAGTAATTTAATCTGGAGGCTTGTGAATTTAGCTTTTTCCTATCTTTTAAGTGCTTAAAAAGAAAGAAAAAAGGTTTATGTAGTCTGGTAAGAGCAAAAGGGGGTGCAGACTGTGCCACTCTTGAAAAGCATAAGAAGTAAAGTTCAGGTGTGTTTTAGGTGTGGTGTTTTTCTCTGTGTCCAGTTGCTTGGTCCAGAGCAGACCACTAATCATTGCAGTGATGACTTCTTGAACGTAGTGATACTGACTGGCAAGTTCTTATGTGGATTTTCATCCAGACTTCTCAGAAAGAGCATGTTGTGAATGTCCACTACCTCTCTAGCCTGGAATTTAGAGAGGAGAAACCCTGGCATGATCAGTTTGCAGATCATTCTTTGAAATTAGTCTGTCCTGGGATGTGTCTACCAGGTGGCATTTCCCTTACCTCTTTCTGGTGCAGCTCTTTTCTTAACAAGAGTTTGGCAGAAAAATGCTTTGGTTGATACTCTAGACTAGTAAGCATTCTGTGGAATAAGTCTCCTTGTGAATTCCAGTGTTGTGAGTTCTTCCTTGGAGGAGGAAAACCAGGATTTTGTGCAAATGGCCTACTTCGCCAGTGTTTTTGGGCTGAACTTGTATTAATTCTTCTGAAGAGCATCTAATGAATGTTGTTTGTTCTGTTTCAGTTGCAACAGCTGTTGACAGACCTTCCCCATGATATGCTGGAGGACAGTGGAGACCAACTTTCCAGTTACTCGGACTGTAGCATTCAGGAGACTGAGGAGCAGTAAGGCATTTGGCACCATTTTTTTTATTATTTTTGTTGTGCTTTCAAGAATAGAGCAAAGTCTGAATTGATGAGGTGTGTAAAAGCAATCCAAGTAAAAGGGAAGCTGTAGTGCAATTTGCAGTAAGCTAGATGTCCCTTAATTTAAGTAATGATGGTTTGTGTTTTCCCTGGAGTTATTAGTACATAGTTAAGCTGCTTGTGTCTCTCTAGGTCACATGAGCCTGGGAAGCATGGTGGAAGGTGGAACGATCATCCATTGATAAGTGATCCTCCAAATGTAAGCTTGTGTGAGCAGGGATGTAATTACTGCTTGTTCATAATAACATGCTAAGTATTGTTTAAATTCATTAGAGAAATGCATGCAGGTGACGTGTTTTGGTATTCGTTTGAAGTATTTCTAGCTCGAGGGCTGGTAACCTCAGAAAAAGAAGGGTGGGCTGAAATCTGAGTTTTGGGAGAGCAATTCTAAACCTCATATCCATTCTTAGGGCTATGAACAAGGACAAAATCTGTACCCTGAGCAATTCTTGTGTGACCAGCAAACTGATCACGTTGAAAAACATGGGAAGAATTGGAATGGCCTACATAATGATGAAGAGAAGAAACATTTATATGATGTTAAAGATGATTACTGTGGCCAGAATGGCCAAGATGATCCTGATGATGTATATCTTGGTAGAGATGGGTTTAACTCTCCAAGTTGCTACCAAGAGAGCAATGTGTATCAGCTTCCTGAAAACTTCAGGCCTTATACAAATGGCCATAAACCAGAATTTAACAATCAGCAAAATAAAATAATAAATTTTTCAGATGATCCAAAGGAACATCTTAAGGTATGTCAGAAGCTGGCATGTTTTTGTGTCTGTTGGATATTTCACAGGTCTTTAACTATTGGTAGTAATATTTTTAAATGCCTTCAGTCTCTTACGATCAGTTCAAACAGTGATGGGAGGCTTCTGTAGCCTATTTAAAAAAATGAAATGTTAGTAATTGGATTTTCATATGTTCATGTTATGATTTTTTTTCTTTCTCCTGTTGCCTTGGTAGAATTCCATGAGGCAGAATGAATGTGATTCACTTAAGTGTGTGCTTACTCTGTTGAAGTTAACACTTCACTACTCTTCTAAGGTGGAAGCTTTCATGAAAAATTCTGTCATGCTTAAATGCTGTGCTGGATTGGAGCCTGAAAATGGAGGGCTACTAGAACTCTTCTTAATGTCAACCTGTGAAATGAAAAATATTTTCACTGAGCAAGACTACAGTTGTGGTTTTAATTTATTTCCTCTTATGTATATATTGTCACAACAGCAATTTGTTGCATCTGATGTTGTCACTGCCCAATCACCAGAATCTTACAAAGTGACTTATAAACCATACCAAAATGGCATTCATCAAAATATTCCAGGAATCCAAGAAGGAAACAGAAGAAATGAAGTGTTTGAAGATTTGCAACGCGAATTCTTGGGCAGTGATGAAAGTGAGTGTTTACTGCTTAGACTTGAAATAAACTTGTGTAAAAAGTTCGCTGGAAATCAGTGATAGAAAACATGTTGATTTCAGTAGTTTTTCAGTAAGAGGACAACTAAAAGTATGTTGAGGTATACCATCTTTTATATCTAGAAATTATCTCTTTTTGCTCTGGGTATATGAGTTTCAGGCATTAAAATGTAGTTTTGACTGATGAGACTGAAAAATTATTTCTGATGACATGATGTCAAATCTTGTTGATGCTTTGTCTCTTTCCATAATATTGGAAAATAACGGCTCACTGTACATCAGGAAGTGTACTCTGAGTGATGCCACATTGGGCTTTTCTGTTAGGTCACTTCAAATGACAGAACTACTTTGTTAGACATCTTGTAAGTTTGTAGTGACCACAAGTCTTTGAGTTCGCAGCATGTAAACTTTTATCTGGGCTTGCTGTTAGGTTGGAATTGTGTTGGTAGTTCCCACAATCCTTCAGCCATCGCTGCCAGAGCAATTTGTGTAATGTGAATCAAATGTGGGTTTAAAAAATGGTTTTATGCACTAGCAATGAACTTAGCACTATAAAAAAAAAGTATCTTGGAGCAGGGATTACAGCGATGACTTTCTTGCTATCTGTGCTGACTTGTCTGCTTGCTATTTGAAATTTGGCAGATTCTTCAGAAAATATGCAGATTCTTCAACTTCAAGTTCTAAATAAAGCAAGGGAAAGACAACTGGAAGAACTTAATGAAAAGCTAGAAAAGAGTGCACAGCAGATTAGGTATTTGAATCATCAGCTTTCAATGGTCAAAGGTAAAATGTTTTGTGCTAATTCTTAGATTTTATTCATATCTTGTAACTTTTTAATTCTGAGACTGATTTAGAAAGTGTCTTTGAGAGTATTTATCATACTTATAAACTTGATTTGGGACTATATGCGCCTAACCCTCTTCCCCCAAACATTGTTCTAAATCAAAATCTCTGGATTGGTGCCTGACTGCATAGCTGTCTTAACTTTTACTGTATTTTCAAGACCACTGTTGTTTTCCAGAGTTGCCATGTGTCAGGCATCACAAATATACAGAAAAGGGAGAAGGTGGCCTAAGTAGTCCTTTAAAAGTCAGAAAATTAAAAAAAGGAGAAGCCAACACCGAAACATCCAAACCCCAGTAGGAGAAGTGGACATCTAGGAAAAAGAACTTTATTGGGGTTTTTTTTTATGCTGTCTGGTTTAACAAGCCATTTCATAGACTGTATATAGAGAAAATATCTTTCAAAAATTATAAAATCTGTGGTGGAGACTGATGATTGTCTTAGTTTCCCATTTCTTATAGGAACAGACAAAAAAGAGTAGTAAACTTATAGAATTAAGAATATAGTTTTTAGAATGCAACAGAAGCAAAGGAGAGAGAAAACTTCAACTGTCAACCATTTGGCTGTGTCTTGGCTGTTCCTCCAGAGGACTCTCCCTTTAAATGGTGTAAGGGAGGATGTGAGGTCCTCCTGCTGCCAGAATGGGGCTTGTACCCTCAGGATCCTACTGGAAACATTATATTGGAGTGCTCCCTGCTGCCAGGAGGAGACAGTGGATGCTGGATGGAGACTGAATGTTGTTGTTCAATCTTCTGTTGTCCCCAGTATGAGACAGAGTGAATGGTTCTGTAGAGCAGGTACTGAACAGTCATGTTGCATGAAGTTCTTGGGTGGCCGGCCGTGGTTCTCACACAGTTATGTCTCTTTCTTCAGATGAAAAGGATGGTTTGGCTCTTAGTCTTCATGAGTCTCAGAAACTCTATCAGAACGGAAAGGAACGGGAAATGCATCTTGAAGGTCAAATCAAGGCCCTTGAAACTCAAATTCAGACTCTTAGTACCAATGAGGAGCAGGTACTGTACATATTTTTAGACTGTTTATTGTGGAAGACCTCTACAGTTAAACGTGTGGTGCATTTGCATTAAATAGAAGTGCTAATCTCTTGAAATGCTGCTCATGATCATTGCAAAAGCTAAATACATGATGGATGGATAGGATTCATTGATTGAAAGTGGTTTGTATGAAAACACAGGCATTATCTGAGGACTTTTGGCAACTCTTGCACAAAAAAAAAAATTGAACTGATATACAAAATATTGGAGCACCAGTAAAATGCATGTGACTAGGAGCTACTGTAATACTGTTCCTACAGATACTGAAGCAATCCAAAGTGGCAGAGGTGGCCATGGAAAGCATGCAAAAGCAGCTGTTAGAACTTCAGCGATCAGATGCCCTCCAGCGAGCCAGAGAGCAGCATGAGGCCATTGTTTCTGCACTCAAGCAGAAGTATGAACAGCAAGTATTGTCATTAGAGCAGAAACTTGATACTACAAAATCTGCACTCCGAGAGCAGGTGAGAAATTATTTTAGGATGCTGAGTACTGTACTGGAGAGACTGTAGAGCTCCCCATGTTTCCCAAACTGCATTTCTTGACCTAAAATTCTAATAACTCCTTCTGGAAGCCGCTAAGAAAATGGAAAGGAAAGTCTCAGCATTATGAGGCCTATGTGGTGTGTTTTCGTAAACATCTCCAGGCAGTTGCAAGTTCAAATTGTGAGTTTGGACACAGCAGATGCAGAGGAGGCAGGAATTCATTGTCTTAGTTGCTCTCCTGAGCTTTCCTTCTGTCCTCAATCTTTTTTTGAAAGAGTTCTGCAAATAACTCTGGGAAAGAAAAGGACTAATTAAGAAATAATGTGATATTCTTGCAAAGGAAAAACAAGAAAAACTGTTTATTGAACAGTCTGTTGCCAAGATTTGGTCTCAAAATGCTGAAGGATGACTAACCAGTGAACAGTGACTTTATTTTAGAAGTAAGGATTTAAAAGTAGAGAGGGAGGAAAAAGCTGTGTTTAAGATGGAGTTTGATATAGATTGTGTCACATGGTTGTAGAGCTTACTGAAATTATTCTCCTTGATATGGCATAAGAATCCATTCCACTATTAGAAATATTCAAGCAATGTATTCCAGGCAGGTCTTAATAAATTGTCCTCTTATTTCACATAAAGAAAATAAAATTAAGTTCCTGTAATTCTTGTCTCAACATAGAAAAATAGATGAGTTGTATATTTGGAAAGGTAACTGGTACTTGCTTCTAAACCAAATGCACTGCTAAATTTTTGTCTGTTAGTACTACAACAAAACTTCTACAACTTTGTCTCTGCTGTAAAATATATGGTAGCATATTTGGGGTATTTAAAGAGGGAGATCTCCTGTTTTATGAGAGGAGATAGAAAAATCAAAAGGTGTAAATACAAGGCACTGTACCTCCCAGGTCTGTGTAGGTAACTAAGTAATGCCATATAAATGTCTACTTTGATTATCCCATGAAAAAGAAACTACAGTTCCTCTTTTACAGAGTATTGGCACTTGCTAGCTTGGCTTAGGCTCAGTTAAACTGAGTTAAGCTCTGGATTGGTATAATGTGAAGGCTTGATTTTTTTCTGCAGTAGACTAAGTGTATGTGATTAATTACAGGAGATAATCTGATGTGCTGGTGCACACAGCTTGGCTTAGGCTCAGTGAAATATTATGAAATGATATGAAATGATTCTCATCCATGTATATTTATATATGAGTACAATTACTGCCTGTCAGTGAAAACTGAACTTTGATGCTGTAGGAGGTCACTTGTCAGCCAAGGATAGTGTTTGGTCTGTGATTGATTTAACTGTCCTCTACCCCTTTAGGTATCAGATTATTTGTCTCCTTTGTCCTGCATGTATTGACTTTTTCTGTACCTGAAAATGTTCTAGATGGTTAAATGTTTGTAACACGAGTAAAAATATTCTCTTTCTAGAAAGAGCTTTGCAAAAATCTAGGAGAGCATGTTAAGCAACTTGAAAAATTGCTGGAAGAAACCAAATGTGAAAAAACTGAAATAATAAATCGACTGACAAGAAGCCTAGAAGAAAGCCAAAAGCAATGTGCAAATTTGCTGCAAACAGGTCAGCCTTTTACTCATACTATTACTTTTCCTTGCAGAAATGTCTTCAGTTTTTCTAAGTACGAAATTGCATATCAGTGTTTCTGTAGAAGTGGAGTCAACATCAAGCTAATTGTGATCTAGACTGTTTCCTATGCAGTGGATTAGTCAGACTTAAAGTTAAGTCTAGATTAAGATGTAAAAACCAAATAGAAATAAAAGCAAATACCATCTCCAAACCCCAAACAACAGTGATTAAACTGTTTTCATATGTGTTTTGTGCTGCATGTGTGTAAACCTGGTTTGGGAGCAAGCTACTTAGTTTTGTATTAAGGCGCTTGACTTGAATTGCCAATCTAAATTCAGGTCTCAGTGAGAAGAATTGTTTTGGGAGCTGGAGGTTGATTCTTGGGAGCCTGTATCAAAGAAATAGATTGTGAAATGTTTTGCAATCTGTGTGTTTGACTTTTGCCTACCTTTACACACGGAAGTCTTTTGATAGTAATGTATTCAGTGCCTCTTAGCGAGCTCAAGGAGATAGAAAGTCTATTGCTAGAATCAACATCGCTATTTTCAACAGAGATCTTTCTTTAAATTGCGTAGTCTTTCTTGCATATTTATGACTTGGTCTTTTTCTCCCTTTTCTTTCCTACAATAGGCTCAATGCAGGAGACAAATCACTTACGGTTTCAATTGCAACAAGCTCAGTCTGCACAGATGATAAGCAACAACATGAACAAGGCTTTGCAGGTAAATTAATTTTATTGAATATTTTACGTTTGAATGAAATGTTTTAATTTGATGGGGGGGCATTATAACTAGGAGGTTGGTGGATGAAACACTTCAAATTTTGGGGGGAAACAAGCACATCATCTTTGACTACTTCATCTCCCAGTGTTGCATGTTGGACTTCCTCCCTCCCCACCAATTAAAACACAGTGGGGTAATTGTATTGGCACAAATCTGATCTCATACTTCTGTCCAACCCACTTCTGAGAAAAAAAAGTAAATTCAGTGTGCTGGGAGTCTCCTAACTTGATTAGGAGATACCACGTTCTGAAATATATTTTTTGTCAGCAAAAGGGAATGCTAGAAAGTCCTCTGTAAAGTATGAGTCAAAGTCTGTGTTTCCAATTCAGTTCATGTATTTGATTTAAATCTGTTATCTTGGAAACAATGAATCCTACTAAGTACTAGAGTAACAGCTGTTTTCCCAGGTATGTACTTGTCTGTTGTCATCCACTTTACTATACAAGGGCAGCAGAAAAGCGGAAGAGCAAAAGAAATAATACTTCATGGATGAGCTGAAATAAGAACTATAGGGAATATTTATTGTATATTTTAACAAATCTGTAGTTTTAACATATACTTTGCTAGAGGTATCAAAAATGAAAAATGAAAGTATAAATAAGTTGACGCTAGACAATTCAACTAAATGCAGCTAAATATAACTATATTTAGAAGGAAGAGCTCCATGTATTTGTGTTTTTTTTTTTGGAAGAGTTATTATGGGCCTGATATGTTGGCTTTGAGTCTCTCTGGTCATTGTAATTTTTTTTCTGTCTCTTCCTTTCAGGAAGAATTAATGGAACTGAAAGAAGAAATAGCTTTGTATGAATCTGCTGCCAAGCTTGGAGTATTTTTGAATGATACAGGTGGAGAGCGGCATATGAGCCTGGGTGATTCCTATGTTGATCTGGGAATTAAAAAAATCACAGGGAAGAAGCCAAAATTCTGCAGGTATTGAGTGATTCTTGTTGAAAGAAATTTTAAATCCTCAAGAAATTATGCAAGTGATGTGTAAAAAGAGGGTTCTACTGGAACAACATACAGGTTTTTGATAGATACTTGAAATACTGCTTGTATTGCCAGGTAATCTGAGAAACAGAAAAGCTGTACTAAAACCATAAATCGTTGCTTAATAAGTCTTCAGATTTTATAGGGACTATATTGCTGTTCCTTTAATTGTGTGAATTATATTCATGGATACTTTTTTTGCTCAAAGGCTCCACATAGTTACTTAAAGGTAAAGCTGTCTTTTATATCAACCAGTTGAGTTGTTTCAAAACACTTCACATCGTGTGACAATGAATCTTTTGAGGAAACCATTGAATTAACAAGTTCTCTGTAAATTAATTGCAACTTGATGAAAACGCTTTGATATTCATGTCCTCTTATGCTTTTTACTATTACATCTTAGGCATCCTGGTATTTCTGGTAGCATTAGTTGCTCTTCTCTTTGCTACCACTGCCTTTCAGATAGATGGGTTTTGTCTTTTAAATACTGAACTGGTTATGTCTTTCCTGATAGTGCAGTACAGAACAGAGACATGGATAAAGAACTCTCGAAAGATGAAATTATTGTAGAATTAAAAGCTGAGCTGGAACGTTTATTGAGCAGTAATAAAATGAAGAGAAACCAGATTACTCAACTACAAAATAGTCTTAAAGATTGCCAGAAGACACTGGAAGAATACAAGCAGTTGAAAGGAGAAAAAGCATCAAAAGATTCTGAGGTTTGTTCTTTTACACTTCTTTACAAGTCAAGTATTCTGGTTTTTGGTGAAGAAAACCAAGATTTAAACTTCTTATGAGAATAGTTCAAAAATTTATGCATAGCTGAGTATTCATAGCAACTCCCGTTTCATATCTTTGGTTGAAAAGAAAACAACAGAATAGCAGAACTTGGGCAGCATATGCGTTATTAGGTGAGTTCTAAAATGATGACTTATATGCTTGAGAGTGCTGAGTGGCTGCCCTGCTTTTGTTAGAAGTAAATTTCATTGGAAAAAGACCGTTTTCTTTAGCCAACAGGACCCTGTAATTTCTCCGAGAAGGCTGATAGTACCGTTAGATTATACAAACAGAACATTTAACAAATTGCCTTCAGACATCCTTCACTGTATAATTTGATCAACAAGGAATCTTTGATCCTTGATATTGCATCTCTTCACCCCGTTATTGCCTTCCCTCTGTAGACTGACAGTATCTGTACATGGTGACCTGGATGTGGGATAGGAATACAATATATGTGAGAAGTGTGCTCTCTGTTGGATGACTGTCGTCATTCAGCTTACAAACACAATACTGAGTGTGTGCTTCTCCAAAGCTTCGTGATACTGAGTTTCAAGAATTCATCTAGAATAGTAGTGATACTGTCATCTTGCAGTGCAATAATTTCCTGGTTTTTTATTTTTTAAGTACAATTTTTATATGACAACTCTAACTTTTTAAAGTATTATCTGCTAAATCATTTATATCTTGAAAGACATCATCTTAATTTTATTTATTTTTAGCCTGGCACAAATTTGAAGGATGGTTCTGATAACCTAAAGGAAGAAATTCTGAGACTCAAAAAGGCTAATGAAGCTTTGCTACAGGAAATTGAGGTAAGACAGAGATGCTGCTTACCACTACAGGAAAAAAAAATCCACAAAAAAATCCCACCCTATGCCAAAACTTGGGATTAGAAGAGGTTCTTACAACCACATATTATTTGACCCTTTTTTGTCCAGGCCCATACTTCAACTATTGAAGAACTGAAGGAAAATGAGGAAAAACTGAAAAACTTAAATCAAGACCTCTGTTGTCAGATGAGAAAGATGGTTCAGGATTTTGATCATGATAAGCAAGAAGCCATTGACAGGTAAGTCTGTTAACTTAGTTTAGCTTAATTTGTGGATTTTCACCCTGCACGCATAATCTTGTTCCAGCTATCAGGTACAAGAGGAGGTCAGTGTTGGAAAGGTATTTTCTTACAGAAGAGTTGAACCTAGGTAGTTGAAACCAGGTAGATATTTTTCCTTTCTTGAAATTGTAGGTGTGAAAGAACTTACCAGCAACATCATGAGGACACCAAAGCACATTTTGAGAAAGAGCTGATGGAGAGGTTTGCTGTGGAAAAGCAGCAGCTTGTTCAAACTTCAGAAGAGACAATCTTGCAGTTAAAGTAAGACTTACCATTATTTCCATTTTTACTGAAACTTTCTTGTTTCCTGTCTGACCTTCACTGCTAGTTACACTTATTTTAAAGCTGGCTTGCTGTCCTGTGAGGCCAATTGATAATAAGTAATCTGTCCTTTGAAGGGCTAATATAGAGGAGCTGAACAAAGAGATGACTGCAGTGAAGGAATGTTACATTGGAGTTTGTCAGGAGAAGGACACCTTGGAAACTACTTTAAGACAGAAATTTCAACAAGAGCAGCAGCTGAAGGAAGAGAAGGTACAAATAGAAATGCCTATAGGCTATATAATTTCACACTGTTTTCAAGATGTAATATTAATAAGTGTATTTAATTTCATAAATGTTAGTGGAACATACTTGGAAGAGATGCAGCTGTATCAGAAAGTTCATACATAGGACTTACTGTTTTTTAAATTAAGCTGGTGTTGTGTCCTGGGCTTTAAAATATTGTAGTAGTAACTCTTTCCAATAGCTGTTTGTTTTCATGTAGTGAACTTCCATAATTCTGACTTCTGAGGATGCTTATTCAGCAGTAGGAGCTTTTACATTCATAAGACACTTTCAAAAACTGAATGACGATACAAGTTTACTTCTCCCTGTGTAAAACTGATCTAAAAATGCTGTGGGTTTTTTAAGTAGTAATGAATTCAGACTGATTTGATTAAAAACTTTGCTTTTCTAAAGATATCAGTGTGCAATGACTAAAGTAGATCAACTGTCTGGGTAAGCAAATACAGTGAAGAGGTGCGGCTCAAAGTATGAGGGAAGTAAAGATGCTTGATATGAAAACTTACTTTACAGCAATAGCCTATAATAACCTCTGATATAATATCTTAAAACACCATTTTTGGGAGTTGAATCTCTTGTCTAGGTGTCATCAGTAAGATCAGTGCACAGCCTGTAGCGAGTTAATAATGTGTCTCATGCATTCTCATCACTTCGTACCAGAGCAGTTGTTGTGCCTTGGAGAATACTTCATTTATTTATTTTTGGTCTAGCTCAAGAAACAGCTACTAGAAGAAAAAGAAATCTCCCTTAAACTTCTGAGGACTGAGCTTGAAGAAGAACACGTCAGGTCTATGATAGCAGCAAAGAAGCAGTGGCTGGAAGAAAAAAGCCAGCAGGTTCAAGAGGAAGTTGCATTAGCCAAAGTTCGCTGGGAAAAGGAAGAAAAAGAGGTAGGAAACTTAGATCAGGGAATTCAATTTTTTTTTTCTGTTTTGCTGCTTATTTTCAGGAACAGAACTTTAGATTTATGTGCTGTTATTCTGCCATTGGAAGTGGCTGTTAAGGATCTATCATTTTAAAAGCCTCTGAGGAAGTTTCAGATTTTTTTAAAAAACCAAAACCTAGATCTTGCAAAGTAACAAACAGAATACCCTGAATGTCATAGCTGGTAATATGCTGGAGTTTTCCACCCTGATGCTTGAGTGAGGGTTATGCTTTCAGTTGTTTCACTCAGGTATCATGTAGAAGTCCTTTGGGTATCCTCTCCCATAGAAGAAAGCTCTGATGAGTCACCAAACTCTCTCCTCTCCATGCATGGTTTTGTTCTCCTCCTGTTAAGGAGGATCCTTGGTGTGAACAGTGTTTCATTTGCTAAACACCCGTGAAATCTGTTTATTTGGACACTGGGGAGATTTTCTTAAAATATATTTTTTTCTGTAGAATAAAGAACAAGTCTTTGCCAAATCAGAAAGAGAACGGCAAAGTAGGCTGGAAGAAATGGGAAGAACTGTAGTTGAATGTAATGACTGCAGCTACCAAACTGACCAAGTAACAGTTGTGGATGAAGTTTCAACTAAAGAGTTAGAAGGGACTGTTGGAGACCAGAGGCTGCAGATCCAGAAGGCTCTGAAAGAAAATACAGCCTCTGAAGAGGCCTTAAAAGAATTTGAATTAGAACTGGAAAATAAATACTGTAAAAGTCTTGCCAGCCAGGTAACAAGTAATTGTTCTGTCTACCTGGAGTCTGTGAAACTGCTGTGTCCAGTTAAGTCACCTAAAAAAAAAAAGAAAGTGGACGCTTCCACTAGCTTCCTCTTAAGCTTAGTGGTTGACGTTTACTACATTAGAAATAGAGTTCTTAAAAAAGTTCTGAAAAAACTTTAGCATGTAGTTTGTTTTTCACACTGTTAAACAAGTTTTGCAGGAGTTTTGAACAGAGCTGAGCAACATTGACTTAGATTTTACACCATTTTGTTAAACTTAGCATTTTTAATTTTGGCGTAATTTTTGCATCAAGAAATGCATCAAGTGCTGTTGGTCTGATTCTTTTAATTTCTGTAAACATAGGCAATCCAAACTGAAGTCTGTTCTTGCATTGTTACATGAAAGTAATAGTAAAAATGTATTCAGTGTAGCTACCTACCTACTGAAGCAGGTTTTTTATCTGTTTAAAGCTAGATGCAGCTTTAACCCAAGCTCATGCCAAGTGGCTGCAAGAGTACAAACTAAATCTAAGGATAGAACAAGAAAAGTGGGAAAAAGAACACCAAAAGACTTCAGCAAAGCAGGTAGCCCAAAATACTACTATATGTGTGTTGATAAGCAGTTAAGTCTTCCAAATCCTATATATTACTGAGGAATAAATGTAGACATAGGCACAGGGAATCACTAAGAAAAGATGTTTTTTGTGTACTCTGGTCCACAACCATTTTTTGGCCTGTATAGGTTTAATTTTTGTTAAATAAATTGAAGGGATCTCCAATAGATTTATAATGACTCAGAGTTATATTTTGTGTATCTATGAATGTGGGTATGTATTTATAATGACTGTGCTGTATATTTGCCAGTTAGCCCTGCTTCTCTCAGCTGCTGAGGAGAAATGGAAGAAAGAATATGAAAGTACAGAGAGATCGGGGCCAAGAGTGAAAGAACTTGAAGAAAAGATAATTTCTCTGAGGAGGGAACTGGAGCTAAAGAAAGAGGAAATCCCTGCAGCTGTCAAAGCAGAACTAGCAAAAGCCCGGGTGCAGTGGAACAAAGAAAAGCAAGAAGAAATTCTGCAGCTACAAGAGCAAAATGAGAGAGACTACCAATCATTCTTAGATGACCACAGAAACAGAATTAAAGAGGTCCTTGCAACAGCAAAGGAGGATCTTGCAAAGCAGAAGAATGATCTCTCCATTCAGAAAGAAGCAGAAATAAAGATGTTACTAGACCAAAAGCAGCGAGAATGGGAGGCTAAGGAAACCAAGAAACTGCAGGATGAGATTAGTCGGTTTGAGGAGAAGACTCTGGTTGAGCTGGAGTATTTGTTGAGTGAAATTCATGAAGAGCTAGTCAAGTGCACACATAGTAAACATTCTTGGAAGGACAAGTGTTTTGACTCTCACGTTCCATTAACCAGTCAAGGCAAAGACAAACTGAAGGCTTGTTTACAAAAGGCCTATAGAACCACAGTCTGCACAATTCTGGAAAAGAAAGAGCAAGAATGGAAAGAGGTAATATTTCTGCAAATTATAACTGCCAATCAGAAAATGGATTTGGGAAGTCAGTCAAGCCTGTTTTCTCCCATGAAATATCCATGTAATTGTGAAAAATAGAAAATTCAACATTTGTGTTCATTAGTAAGAGCACTCTAAAACTAAAAGAAGTCTAAATCTACCATTAGCAAGTGAAAAGGGAAAGGATGTAGCTTTGACATCTTCAATCTTCAAAGAAGAGAAAGTCAGGTTAGGAAAGTCATTTATGCAAAGACTTGTAAATTAAGGAGATTAATCCACCCAGGTAAGGTTGGGAGCCTGTTGAAGGCTCCTTGTGATTTCTTAGATGGGCAGTAATGGCAGAACCCACCTCAGATTTTTGCATAGCTGCAAAATCCAGTTTACAGTGGTGATTGGATAGTGATTGTGGATCATGTTACACTTTTTTTTCCTCCCCTTTATACAAATAAAGATGAAAACAGCAAATCCCTATTGCAAAGTGCCTGCAATAGGTCAGTTTGTCAGTTAGTCAGTTCTGTCTTGGGAATAAGAGTCTTGCCTATTTTATTGTGCCCCTAGGAGATCTTTTTCAGTGTGCCTGCCCAAATGAGGAAAGATGTCCTACCCTCTTCTAGAGGAGTTTGGAGCTAAGTCAGATCGTTTCCCAAAGCCTTTGTTTCTGTTGTTTTAGCAGATTCCTCTTCTTGCAGTGCTTATGCTTGTAATAAGTTTTTTGTTACGGGGAGCATCCCACCGGAAATGCCATTGCCACCCAGCATTTAGTAGCTGGGGAATTATCTGAGAATAGGACAGAGAAAATGTCTTGTTTTTTAAGAGAAGATGGGATGTTACCATTTCTTTAGTTCAATATATTTCTGTTCAGCAAATGAGCCTTAAATGTTTTCATGTCACAAGTCATAGCCACAATGGTAAAGAGAATCAGGAGCTTTTTTCCCTGTGCTTTATGCACCTTCTGCACTGGAAATGAAATGTCTCTTGGTAAACGGTTTGATATGCCTTTGAACCTCAAAGTGTTGGTTGGCATGGACCACCTTATCTAGTGAAGTCTTTTTAGTTTCCTAGCAATGCCTTCTCTCTTTAAAAAGCAAGTTATCTTCAGCTATTCAAAGACAGGGTATAGTTCTGCAATGTTAAGGGCTACTGACATTTCCAAATAATACCCAAGATATTCAGGCACTGCTGTTGCAATGATTGATGCTAAGTAAAACTTTTATATCATAGAATAGGTGTTTTCTTCACTATTTGACTTGTAGTCTGTGGTTCTACTGCAGGTTTAAGGTACCTGTGTTAAAATTACTAAAGCTACTTGGTGGCCAGGGTTGGTTGTGGTGTGGAATGCTTTTTTTTGCTCTGTGTTGGGTTTTCAGTAAGTGTTTTTCAATTGCAGAAATATGAAGAGCTAGTGAGTAATGCAAATAAAGAATCATACCCTTACCCACAACACGGTGCAGGAAACGCTGGGGATGTGGCAAGGCCTCCTGTGTGCAGTGTTGGACACCAAGCAGAAGCACAAAGGACACTGAGAAGACAGATGCCCTTGCAGGAAGCTGGAACAGACAAAGGTATTGGGTTTGATCTGAATCTGGCAGATTGCATATCATCAAATTAAGCTTGTGAGTAGCAGTCTTTGATAGTCAATGTCCTATTGATGACCCCAATGCAAAATTAGTTAATTAGTGAATATTTGGGTGATAGAGGAAGATACAGTTCTTCTGACTGTAAGATTGTTTGATATTGCATAAATTAAGTTAAAGTCACAAATGGCAGCAAATGTTACTGGTCTCCAGTTTACTGCTTTAATGCTAGGCTTTGAGGTTTCATTTCATGAAATGCTAGTAGCTTTCTGCTTTTTAAAGCCATTCTCCAGGAGGAAAGACCTAGCTGTCTCATCTGCTAGAGGTGTGTGTATTCTCTGGGGATTGTTAGCACTAAAACCTTTGGAGTGTGTAACAGTTCACGTGCAAGGCAGTGTTGGCCATGATACGCAGGGCATGGTAGAAACTATGTCTTGTAAATGGGTAATACTAAATTGGAGCTTCGAAGGTTGAATTGTACTACTTGCTGTCGGCATTACACAAGACAAGGAATTCTGCATTCATGTAAAAGACACTATTGTGTCAAGAACTTGCTTGACCTGGCATGGTAGTCTTTTCTGGTGCTTTTGGTCAAGAATGTAGTTGAAAAAAGTGTGAATCCCTGGGTGGTGTTTGTCTCTTTTGTTTTTCCCCTTCTTCCCTTTCCCCCGACTCCCTGTGCCCAGTATATACTTTGGCATTGTAGCTCTTCCCAAGGCTGTCACGTGTACTATGGCAAAACTGGAGACAGGGTAGATGGGAAAAACTTCATGGGAGAGACAGATGTCCCTGGGGCTTTCTGTTTAGTTTGAGTTCTTACGCAACTGAAAAACATAAAGCAACAAAACCCAAGAGAGTTTTTGGCTCTGTGCCTGTAATGTGGCTTGAATTCCTTCAACACCAACATAACAAATGGCCTATTAACACAGAACAATACCAGCACTGCAGTGCTCCTGTCTCTAGAGCGCCCTGGCCTGGCTGGGGGAGCAGCCGTCGCTGTCCTGGAAGGAGCCCAGTCTTTGTGTATCCCTTAACCAGGCTCAGGCGCCTGTGAGGCTTTCCAGCTGGGACAGTTTCCTTCAGCTGACTTCAAAAGACTCTGCTTGGCTGTTGTTTTTTATTAAAAAAAAGATACTAAAAAAATTTTAAAAGCATTTAACCTGCAAGTCTTTTTGCTGACTGAAGAACTCAGATCATCACTGATGGAAGTGCATTGAGGTTGTGAGGGCTGTGTGAGTTGATAGATGCTGCTGCACCTTCTGGAACAGGATGCCAGCTTTATGTGATTTGTTTAATTGGGCTAATATGTTACACACTTTCCAGTGAGAAGAGGACTAAGTAGAACTCTGAAAATAGGTTGGGCTTGATTTTTTTTTTTGGTCCCATGTTGATGAATGACTTTGAGCAATTACTGTTGCAAGTCAGAAATGTACAGAAAGAAACCTTGGGTCTCAGGGAGATTTGTGCTGCTAACACTGCTGCCAGGATCTTGAAAAAGAGAGGCTGTGTGCCAGGACTTGAAAAGAGAGCTGGAGGTGGCCCACCAACATGTTCAGCTTGCTGTGAAGGAAAATGAAGCTAAGTCAGAGCAAATCCAAGGTTAGGATTGTTAGTCACCTAAAGACAACTTTGATTCCCTCATCTGTTGCATCTTTTAGTTTTTAGTGAATACTGGGGTTTTGGTAATTAACCTCAAAACAAACAAAAAAAAAACCCTCACCACAACAAACTAACAAAACCGACCAAGTTTTATCTTGTATCTTTCTATCTCAAAGGCACAATTGCTAACCCACAAATTAATAATTCTTTTTCAGGGTTTGTCAAATCCACGCTTGTTATTTTTTTTATCCTGTCCTTTCTCTCCAAGTACGCTTGATACCTCAGTTTAGTGTTAGTAATGGCATATGAAGGCTTTAAGCTTATTTAATTACTGTATGAGATGATTTTTATATTCAGACTTTGTTAAAGTGTGTTGGGATCAATTCCTATCTGCTTGTTACTGCAGCAGCTGTACTGCAACTGATGATGCTTTGGGACATTGAGCTTTTGTACCTGAGGCAGCAGTTATTACATAAGCATCTCTTGAATTGAATTTAGAGAAATGCAGTGAATTATGGTTCATCTTTTTTTAATAGAAAATGAGATGGTTCCAGGAGCTCTAATTGCAGAAAACTCTAAGATGAAGACTAAACTGAAAGACCAGGGATCACCACCAAGGTATTTAAAAAACTAAATGAGATTATTTCGTATTTTGGTAAGATATAAGTTGCTTTTTTTATGCAGTGTGATGTGTATGCATTTCAGGTCACTGTCAAGGGGAGGCATCTCAAAACCTTGTGCATCCTCTGACTCTGTGAAGGGTCTGGAAGAAATGCGTGCTCACTACATTAAAGCTTTGAGCAAGATTAAGTGTAAGTACTAAAGTCTTAGCTAAAAATTTAGTGGAGGAAAATAAATTACTTTGTTGCTTCTTTCTTCAGCCGGCTTGGACAGGAATCTAACAACCAAACAACATGAGAAGTAAATTTTTAGATCTTAGTAGAGTGACTGTGAGAAATGGAATTGTCACCCTAAATTCAACATGTAATTGCGATGGGTGAAGCCTTGTTTTACCATCCTTGCTTTGTTGCACTGAATTATGTCTTTTAAAGTGGTAAAGTGTATTTTGAGAACTGATCTTGTTTCTCCAGAAAAAAACCTACCTAGCCTGCAGCTTGTCCTGAGAGAAAATCTGTTTTTGTTTTGTGCTGTATTCTGCCTTCTGGCTTAGTCAGCAACCTTCTGGCTGAGGAGAAAGGATTAAGTGTAGCACCAGATCTTACCTGAGTGCAGCAGGTCCCCAAATTCCAGCTGCGTGGTCATTGAGAAGTTTCTAGACCCATATTTTACCAGCCAACAATCTTCCCAAATCCCTGTGCCTGGTGTTTTCTATTGCTGCTTAAGATGCAGAATCAGACAACAGAATTCCTTTCTGATGCTTCATACTGACCCGCTGTGGTTTGCCCTGGCATTCCTCCAGAAGGCAACATGTGGCACGAGGATTTGGTGGAATGTTGGCAGGTAAATCCATGTCTTTGCTGACTTGATCCAGGTCTGCTAGACAATCCCAGTTTGTGGTGTTGGCTTTTTCCCCACTCTGGGGGAGAACTGGTACTAATGAAGTGTGTTTGTAGGCGATATGCTTTGTTATATCCGTGAAAGTAAGGAACGAGCTGCTGAAATGATTAAAGTGGAGGTTTTAAGAGAGCGCCAAGAGACAGCACGGAAAATGCGCAAATACTACTTGACATGCCTTCAACAACTGCTCACTGATAATGGCAAACATGAAGGGTAAGTTCAAGTATGCTTGGAAATGACTGTTAGCTTTGCAAGAGGTGTGTAGATGTGAGTCTGGTGTTTGTCCACCTTGGAGCAAACAGTGCCTGGCCTGAAATCTTGCCAGGATGCGCATGTTGGCTCCAGGTCACTGCTGAGCTGCCTGGCACACTGTCCTTTCAGTATTCTCTGACTCTCAGTAACGTTGCCTTGAAGTAAAATGTAGAGTTGAATTACCCTTAAACTTGTTTTTGTGGGTTTTTTCCCCCATGTTCCGCAATTCTTGACAGAGCTGAAAAGAAAATAATGAATGCTGCCAGTAAACTTGCTACAATGGCTAAAGGACTGGAAACACCTCTTCGGCACATTCCCCAGCGCAAGTCTGCCCGCCCAGGTGTGCTGGATTCTGTGGTTCTTCTCTTCTTCATTGTATTGATTTAGTGCATGTAGCAATGAAAATGCTTTTCTTCTAGTATTAACATTATCTTCAATTATCTATCTCTTTCCCTCCTCTCCTAGCTCTACATTTAAATTCTGATCCTGGAGCTGAGTGCTCCAAAAGAGACTGTGTGCTTCGGACTGGGTCACACCATGTGGAAAGCAAATCATGTAGTGAGAGCAGTACTGAAAAAGGCACTGATAAAGTTGTCCAGAAGCGTGTTCCACGTGACTTGAGACAGCAGTTTGATGCAACACAGACCAAAACTCAACATGTGCTTCATGCAACAGTGACTTCAGATACTCAGAACAGGAATAATTCTCAAAATCTGGATGGTACTTCTAGAGGGGTTCTACCAGAATGTTATCCAAGTGAAGATGGAAGAAGAGAAAAATACGGCCCTGTTGTAAATGTAGACAAAGGACCTTTGTGTGCTGTGAGTAATGGCGATGCTCCTCTCTCTGCTGGTCAGGTAACACTACAAAATATGCAAGTACCCAATGTTACAAATGGTCACACCAGCTCTGGGCCAACTCATCATATGCTTAAGAGCAAGAATGGAAGAACAGGCTTGAAAGAGGATAAATGTATCCAATCATGTGGAAAATGGAAAACTAAGTCTAAGAGAACTCAGGAATTTGATTTTAAAGACACTCCAGAAAGAGATGAAGGAAGCAGCAGTGAATGGAGTTCTGGGAATGGAAGCTTGCATCTGGATTGTGGTGAAATGCCTCTCTTGTATCCTCAACAAAAAGCCAATACTAATGTTCAAGCACAGACTGTGTACTGTGAAGAGTTTCCTCACATCAGGTCATTTTCCTCTGCAGATGAAAATGTTACTTCTTGGAGAGACATTTCTAGTGGCAGTGGCAAGCTTCTCAGTACAAAAAGCAGCACAAAAGTTTACAGTAGAGACCAGCAGATAACAAACCCAGAGCATACTTCATTCCTCAACTCTGACAAATCAAATTCAGCTGTCCCACAACTCAATGCATCATCAGATTCAAATGTAGGAAAATGCTGCAACAAATGCTTGGAGAAGAGTGGTGTGGGATCCCCAGTCTCATCAGCAAGATAGTGGTTTTTAATTAGCCCACTTTCTAACTTGAACCAATACCAGCAGTCCTCAAGATTAACTTGATGTTTAAATAAAAGTATGATTCAGGAAAATCTCTTCTGCTGTGTCCGTTTCGTGATCAATGTTACATGAACAAATTTTATCAAGTTACTTGAAATATTAATGCAGACTTTTGTTTACCTTTGTAATAACACTTTCATAAATGTTTATAGTGCACTAGATACATATGTATTAAATAGAATCTATTTTTATATTCAATTTTGCTTGCAGTGCAGTGTTTATCTAGAACCAAGCTACTGTGACTTGTGGTCATTTTTTAAATGGTTATCAAAATTCCTTCAGAGCGTAATGAGAGATATTTTGGGATTTGTTTGAAGTTAGTGTTTTAATTGACTTTTCCATTTTGAAGGACCTCCTGTAAGCCTCTGTTTGTGTTCCCAGAACAAAAGCAAATATGCTTGCATTTTTTCATTAAACTATCATAACAAATCACATTTCAATTATTCTTCTCTTTGATACAGCAAAAAAAAAGCTCATACTGGGCATAAGAAAAGTATCAGTTAGAATGACCATGTTCTGTAGGTGTTTCTTAAATAGTATAGGTTATCAGGGTAAACTGAAGATGTAGTAATTTGCCCTCCTGCTGCTTAGAAATCTCCTATTTTAAAGGTATGCTCACATTTCAAAGAGAATTGCAAAATGTATCTTTTTTCCTAGACTTTTTCCTTTCCTTGAGATGGCATTTCATTTCCAGTGATCCTGTGACAAGCAGAGCATTTTGCTGCTGGCTTACACAGTGGGTGATTAAATAATACTTGTTGCAATTAATAGTTATGGGCCAGCAATTCACAGCCACAGTAATATGGGAGTTCTAAGCAAAAAGGTTTTGCTTGCTATTGTTCTGTGATAGAAGAAGAAGAGAGTCTGACTGTTCCCTCAAAGATGCTCTGTATGCCTTTCATACGTAACATTCAACTGCTGTAAGGTTATTTGGTCTTTTGGAGTTGGAAATCACAGTTTAGTTTGAGAATCTTTTGAGTTTTAAGAGGAAAATAGTACAGAATCTGAAGACGATGTGTTTAACTTCCTTTACAAAAATGTCCTGCATGTTTATATTCCAGGCCAACTGGCCAGGCAGAATGCATTACATTTCTTGGTACGCAGGCCTGGGTTGTGACTTGAGACTCTCACAGGCGCTCTAACGAGAGACTTCTGAATTTCTTGGTGGCCTTTCATGTTGCCCATAAATCCAACCCCACTTCCTCTTTAGTGAGGTGGGGTTTGTCATCATCAGTGGGAGCAAACTGAGGCCATGAGGGACCGCTGGTGCCTAAACAAACACGGGCCGTGGTTAAGTTCAAGGGCCAAATTCCGAGCTCTTAGCTGAGGAAATAGCTGTGGCCTTGTCTGCAAAGGAAAGTTTTCACTAGTTGTCCTCTAAGCCCCAAGTAGAGGCTTTTTTCCTTTTTTTTTCCAATGATGAGTGGCTGTTTCTGGTTAGCTTAAACATTTTCCCAAATTCCGCAAGGTAAAAAAGAAGCACATTTAGTCCTGTGTAAGAGGTACTTCTACAAGTGTTTAAGCCAATACATCAGATTAATTCAATCCTTGGGCAAGTCCAGAAACCTTCCCAGATGAAGATTGGATCTGTTAAAGTAAACATCCAGCTATCCTTTAGGACATCCCTGACCATTCAGACAGCAGCTGGGGGCCCATCACCTCATTGCTGTGGACCAAATGGAACTTTTCCAAATACTCCATCTGAGGTGGGTTCAAGAGTTTCTCTGTAGTTGCTCCCCCAAGTGCCACACTTGGTGATGATGTGCCAACTGCTCTTAAAATTCTAAAATGTAACTTTTTGCAACGCATTTTATTTCTGTTGCCTTGTTCAGTGTTGTGTACATAACTCTTACTGTCAGTTTCCACAGCTTTTAAGTTTAAAAGCTCAGTGATTTCAGTGCAGTGTGAAGTATTTACTGATCCTGCATATTTAATTTAGAAGCTGGGGCCACACCAATGAGGAGAGACCTTCCACCTGACTGACTGCTCTTGTCTTGCTGTTTCAGACGTGTCATATCAGGCAACTTCAGTGAATGTGAAGGTAGGTAAAGACTCAGTTAAATCCTTGCTCACCTAATGTTTACTGTGTGTCTTGTTGCAATGACAACTCCAGAAAGCTCCAGAGCTGCTAAGGAGATTTTAAGTTTTCCTTAATGAAAATCAGCTGGAGAGGCCAGGAGGGAAGATCTACATCGAAACAGCAGCAATCATTCCCTGGTGAGTAAAGTTTAAGGTGCAAGATGATCCTTAGCCCAAGAATCAACAGCTCCTAGTCAAAAATGTTACTTAGCCTTCCTCCATCCAATGTCAGTAGGAAAGAATGAAGCAATTAACAGAGAAGCATAGGGGGTGGCAGCTCCTGAAACTGGACAGCTGACACCAGTCAGAAAGGGGGATGTAATGCTGCAGTACGTGTGCTTGGACTTGGATAGTTGAGCCAAGATTGTAATAGAGTCACTAAATCAATCTCTTAAAATGAGCCTGTCAGGTATTTTCACGCACTAGGTTATATGGCTGAAAGAACTTACCTGCTTTATTCAAAAACTGATTACCTGTTGTTACGTCTTTTTGATTTAGATAATTCCTTTTTTTAATACTTTGCTTATGCTGTAGGAGCCAGATCAAATTTTATTCTAGTAATGCTGCAGTTTTGCACTATTTAACTTAAACTTTCTTTAACAACACCCCCAAAGTAGCAGAATGCAGTGGTATTCTTTTCTTTGCTGTATTTTTGTTCCCTATGTTTTCTTTGGCTGATTTATCTTGCAGGTATAATACAGGATAGCAAACGATAAATAGAAAAAAATTAGACCCAACAGTCTTGGTCCTACCATACTTGATAGTTTTCAGTCTGGTTCAGCCAGTTGTCTGTTCTGCAGAATTACTACAATCTTTGCAAAATACTCTATCAGATTGTGAAAGTCTTTCAAGACTGCTGTGATTAAATTTAAGTTCCCTAAGTATAACCTGTGGATATGCAGCTAAGGAGATCTCTGGCTTGTTTGCGTTCCCAGGTTTTACTTACCACCTTTGCAATTTCATATCTTGTTTGGCCCCTACCTCTTACTTTACTTTATAGTTGGTACTTTCCTCTGAGGTTTGAAGGTCTACTTACTACTGTCTCATGTCCCTTTTCCCATAAAATCTCAAGCTGGGTACACTTCCCAGAAGTATTGGGATACACAGTCACATATATATATATTTCAGTCATTCATCCTTAAAATTTGCTGTCAAAGCTATTCTTCTGCTGTTGGAACTCTGTTCTCATGTTTCCCTTTGTTCTGTGGGAGTTGCTAAGATTTCCCATTGAAATTTATTTTTCTCTTTTGTGCAGATTCACTGTGCAGTCCTGTCTCCCACAGTGTGGATGGCTTACAATGGAGACGATGGCAACCTGGCAGTGATACAGGAGCACATTACTTGCAGCTGTAGTGAGATTTCACCCAGCATTCTGATGCAGAGTACTTCACACTTCCAAATGAATCATGCTCCTCTCTGTTCTTGTTGCTTGGGTAAATATTTCACTCTTGTGTAGACTTTGATGGTGATCTGTGTGAGAACCAAGGTTCTTCATTTCCTCCTTGTACATTACTTACCTACCAAGCCAGCTTTTGAGCCCAATGCCTTTTTCACACTTGATAAAATGAGTCTGTTTCCATCATGTAGCATTGCTTCTTTGTAAATCTGAATACAAGTAAAGAAATCCATGTCTATTGCCAAATGTTCTGGCTGAATGCCATCCCTGGTGTTCTGGCTTCATCCAGATGACGAATGTTCCCTGTCAGCCTGCAGCCTAGTGAGAGGGGACAATGGTACAGAAATACTGTAATTATCTAATCAACTTTGCTTAGAATGTTAAGCAAATGCAATTCTTTAATACTCTGGCTTTACTATAGCTGTTAATTACCATGTGCAAATGCAATTTGTACAGAAAAACCGGGTAGAGGAAACATTCACTTTTAAGTTACTTTACTCCCCTCTAGTGGTCTCATACCACACGTACGTTTATGTAACACTTCATCACCATACATTTAAGGACAGTGTTAGTATTCTGTAAAAACCAAAAGTCTTCTGGTAACTTTTCCTTCCTTCTGCTCCTCTTCTCTTTCTATAGAGAAACCTCTTCAGGGATTTGGATTCTTGCCAATGTAACTCTCTAAGTGAAATTGTTCTTTATGTGTTGACTTTAATTAAAGGCCAAACTGAACCCCCAGCTTTAAAATCTGTACGTGCAGAAAAATCTCGAAGCTGTGTAAGTAAACATTTATTTTCTGTGCCCTCTAAGGTGTTCACAGAGGGTGCTGGTGTCAATGTCATAGTGACTTAAACTGCAGCCAGGGCTGTAGAAACACCAGCAGAACCCAGTCCTAACTGCAGTGCTGCTCTGTGTGTGTTCTGTGGCACGTGCCAGGTTTTGGTGCGTGTCTAACAGTGTTTGGACCTGTGGAAGTTGTGGGACATAAGGAGACTGTCAGATGACTGGGTTCCTCCTTTAAACTTGCCAGTTGGCCATTTTGTGTACTATGCAGCTTTCACGAGGTGGAAAACAGGCAAAAACCTACAGGATCAGAATGGAAACTTCTTTTTTCCTGTATATCCCTGGTTTGTTGCTCAAGTTACCGATGTTGTAATCCAGGTGTGCAGCACAGGCTACATTTAGCAATAGTTAATGGGTAAGTTCTTGGCTAACTTTTTCTTTGCTTCCTGCAGTCTGTATTTTAAACAGAAAGGACTTGCTAATGTCCTTGGAGAAGATAGGGTAACTGGTAAGAGACTTATCATCTGTTTCTGCTTAGGCAGAGGGTATAAAGAAAAATGCAGATAGTGGATACACTTTTCAAAAGTTAGTTGCTCTTTTCAAACTTCCCACTAGAAACATTTCCATTTTCTTCTAGAATGCTTTGGACTAATATTTTGAAGAAAATAAAGGGGAATAAAAGGAGTATAGGGTCAATAAAGAAAATGTTGACAATTTTCCATTTGAAAAAATACAGTTCTCCTAAAATACTTCACGGAATTGTGTTTGTCTTCATATTTAGTTATGGGAGAAAAATGGAAACATTCCAAGAATCAAAACATTTTAACACTCTTTGACTGGAACCTTTTGTTTTAAAATGAGTCTTGGTTTGTAAACTTTTGCAGCTCTAAAAAGTCAAAATTGAAACGAAACAGTTTAGGAGATCCAAATCCGGCTTTTTTTCCACATGATTTTTCTTTTGTGGAAAACTTAAGTATCTCAGTTTCCTTCCAAACTGGAAGGAAACCAAATGTGAAAAGTAAAATCCTTCATAAAACGTAACTCCTGTCTTCCTGCAGTGCTCTTACAAGAGATTATTTGCCTGTGTCAGCGATGCTTGCTACAATAACCAATAGCTGGGGAAACTATTTCCTACACTTCTCAAGATGGTTCCCTTTAGGTCATTAGCAGATAGTTCTAATAAACATAAGCTGAGCCAGTAGAGGCTTTGACTCTATTTATCATTGCGGATGTCTGAGCAGTCCCTGTGGGAAGCTGTAACCAATTCATCAGCCAGGGAGTTTAACTTGTTCTTAACTCTTCTCTTGAACAGCAGTGTCAACAGTCAAACTAAATCAAAACCAGTCACATGTACATGTGTAGGAAGCAGGTAAGAAATGTAATGTTGAAATAAAATAATCTGTGTAGCTGTAAAAAGCACACAGGCAGGCAGCTGGTGCAGAAGTTGCTTTACTCAATGAGCTGGCAGGGCCTGCCTTGGGGAGTGTGTGGGCCTGAGCAGGGCAGGATCTGCTGCTGCTTGTGCACCCTGCCTGACACCTGGCAGTTCTGCAGGTGGGCCCAGCCCAGCACTGCTGCTCCAGCACTGCAGTGCGGGCACTGGGGCTGAGCTGGCACAAGTTCCCCTGCCTCCTTTGGTGGTATTGCTGTTACTCTTCTTCCATTTGTTAGCTCTCTGCATCCAGTTTGTGTAGTAGTCCCCTAACCTTGCAACTCCAGGCATATGCTCCAGTACCTTCCTCCAAGGAGCAGATGTAGTTATTTAAGTGCTTAACACAGCTTAACACATGAGTCAAAGTAGGACTGCAGGGTTCTTGTGCTTAGGAGAGGAGGGAAATTGGCTAATATTAGTTCAAACTCAATGACTGTAGGTTTCTGAAAATCTATTGAAACACTGTGCCCCAGTAGAAGTATCAGAGAGGAAGTGAGTGAATAGATTCCAGTGTGATCTTGGTACTCCTACTTGTCAGAGCACGGAATCACAGGCTGGTTGAGGTTGGAAAGGAGCTCTGGAGCTCATCTGGTCCCACATGCACTGAATAAGCATCATCACCCAGAGCCACTTGCCCAGGATTTGGAACATCTCCAAGGATAGAGACTCCACAACCTCTATGGCACAACCTGTTCCAGTGCTCAGTCACCTTCAGAAATCTCTGAATATGACAGATAAGAAATATTTGCTAAAATCCCTGATAATGAGACACATTCTGCCACCCTTATAATTATTCTCTTCCCTTTTTGTAGTTTGAGAAGAATGAGACTGTTGACAAGGAAAGCAGGTCTTAAAATGAATGTGCAAGTGGCCATATCCAAAAGCTGTAAGATTCTGTTATGGCAAATGAAGTTCTGGAGTAATCCAAGAGATGGGCTACTTGCTGCACATTCCTGCCTTGCTGTCCAAGTGTCTTTCCAACACTGCACCTTGCCTTTGACACCAGGTCTA
Source organism: Melanocharis versteri (assembly GCA_013397845.1). Taxonomy (NCBI): domain Eukaryota; kingdom Metazoa; phylum Chordata; class Aves; order Passeriformes; family Melanocharitidae; genus Melanocharis; species Melanocharis versteri. Next base: position 2,335,750 of record VZTG01007483.1, on the reverse strand, counting down.
GGCAGTGGCCAGTTGTCTGGAGCTTTCTTTCTGTCCTGTTCATACACTGCAATAGGCCAGTCTTACTTGGGCTTTCTGAGAGCTTCTGCAGTATGAACAACCTTATAAATTAAATCACCACGCTGTCTGCTGAATGCTTTCTTGCAGAAGTGCTGGCAACTGTGGAACAGATTTTGCTGATCATCTGAAGAACGGCAACTTCTACACCTGGCAGCTGTCAGACAGGGTGTTCTTACACACAGCTGTCTGCTGATAGCTCGGGAGTGGGGCTGAACACTGCAGATTCCAATGGGTTTATAGCTGGGATTTGCAGATTAACACTCTGTTGTACTCCACAGCATCTTCCTGTTACTGGGCTAAATCCCACCTGCATTCTTCATGAATGGAAGAAGTTCCTCAGGTTGTCTTTCTACTCTGGTCCTTCAATCACAGTTAACAGAATTTAGTTCCAAACGTGTTAGAAGAGCTCTCTTATCCAGCATGGAATTCAGTTAAGCACAGGACTAACATTTCCCATATTATGGATGTAGTCAGTGGCATAATTAATAATATTCAATTTAAAATGTTTAAACTTTGTTCTTTCCTTTTCTTCATTTTTTACTTGCAAATGGTGTAACACAGTTTTTGACTGCAGGAAGGGGAAGGACAGCTTGTGAAACAAACCTGTCAAAGCAGGGTGAGTAGCTACCTACCTACCTTAGGGTTGCCTAAGTCAACTGCCCTTAAAATGGAGTTTGTGGCAGGCGGAAAGGTGGAAACCAAACAACAAGAAATAACAAAGAGAATACTAGTTAGATTTCAAATGCTGAGCTGCCCTAGAAGAAACAACTTTTTTCAGGATTCCGTGGGGAATGACTGCTGTTGGCACATGCATATCGGTGATCTGCTGAACTGATATAATGGTACAGTTGTTTTTATAAGACATTCAGCTCTGAATTTGACACTCTTGAACATGTGTATTAGAGCATGATACATATGTGAATTCTGAAGAGTTATTTTTTACAAGTTTGAGTAAATTCAAAAAGCAGTTATTTCTTGGTTTAGAGAACACTTCTGGAATTTCGCTTTGTATTTTCACTGTGCAGGACTCTGAATATTTAGTCAGCAGGACTGCACAGGCTTTTTGTTGTTAGTTCACTGTTTGTGACAAAACCCCAAGTAGGTAAAGAGCCTCATGTACAGACCAATGAATGCAGAGGATTGCATACTTTGAACAGGAGGAAAGACTTTGTAGCCAACTGTATGGAAGGAATTGTTTCCAGTTCTCCATAAAGCTTTCAAATCCATGTAATAGGCCCTTTTCAGAAATTTCACTGCTCTTGCTTAGCTTAACTGATGGAATAGCATTCACCACACAGAAGTCAGGGTGTGCTCTGAACTCCACTGAAATAAATGGAGAGGAAAAAATTATCTTGGGCTTGGATTAGGCTTGTAGTGCCAAAGGAAGCTTCTCCAGATCATTGCAGTGCAGGGAAACTCTGTTTTCCCAATAGTTTATCATAAAATGCGTCCAGACTGGAGCCTCTGAAAGATTTCCTTATCTTGAAAAGGCACCATGAATCTCCTTATTTACATCATCCACTTTTCAGCCATAAAATTACACTTCCTTCCTTTTACTGATGAACAGGAGTGGGAAAAGTCAGCCTTAATATATATCCATATATCTATAGATAGATAGATATAGATGTCCTTTTTCCCAAGCATCTCCTGTCAAGTATTTTTCCTTGGCTCTCCCTCATGGGTTTCAAATGACATTTCCTCTGCTGACTCTCTGCCTGTTCGACCTCCATTCTTATTTGTCTGAAGTTGTGTGGTATTTTTCTTGGTATTGAAAGGAGTTCACAAAGCTAGAAAAAGTGTTTAATGTCTTTATTTCAAATTTGTAAAGTGTCAAAACCTGACTCTTTAAAAAAGAAATGTAGCAGCTCAATCTCTCCTGAACTCCACCCCATTCATCACAGTAATAGCAATTTTGGGTGGACCTGGTGTTGATAATTTGTAAACCATTGGGGACGTTCTAGAGGCAGTAATGCTGTTTTTTAAAAAAAGCTTAAAAGATACTTTTATTGTTGGAATTTCTTCCCCCATTTAAACATAATCTGAATAATTTGTACTAGAAACTAGTAAAAGTTACTATCATTTCAAGTGTTCTAAGTAATAGATTTTAACTCTATCTCTGTACCTTAATTTTCTGTAGGAGAGAAAAAAAGGGTTTTCAACCTCCAAAAAACATACAGAACTTTCTTCCTGTCCCTTCTCATTCCCACTTCGAGCCACTGTATGTGGAATCTATTGCAACTTCCTCCTCAAATAGCTTCTTTTACTTAATTTGTCTATTTGCAAAATGAGTATTGTTTTAGTTAACTGCAATTTTTATTTCCTGTTTCCTTATAAAGAAAGGCAACTTGATTGTGTCCTAAAAAATAGCTATAAAGTATCCATATACTGCAAATCAATCAGTTTGCCGTGAGTTGAGCCAATGCACAAATGAAAAGGGGCTACAAATAAAACAGAATACTCTGTAAGTTAATAGGAAGTTTCCTATTGACATCTGTGAGCTGAATTTACCCAAGTAACTGTACCGGAAGTGCACAATGCAATATATTAAAGATGTATGTATTAATAAATGGATCATGTTCTATCCAGTGTGGTGGATAAAGACCTTGCGTCTGAGGGACATTTTGAGGCAATGAAGGCTGGCTGCTGAAACTTGTGAACCCGATAAAATAATGCCCCAGTGTTCCTCAGTAAGTAAATTTTAATACTTTCAACAGACGAAGTGGGAGGGAAATCCCCAAATGATTTTATACCCGGTAAGAAATCACAGACTCTAGATGAGGTTGTCTCAGTTTACTGGTATCTAGAAAACCTGAGGAAATGAAGTCAGCCTTTTGAAAGTTACTGAATAAAGGAAAGTGCAGATCAGAGCTGTTCTGAGCTCTTTACTGGCCAGAGACTCATCCCTGTCCTCCGTGAGTCAGCGGCGCTCTTGCAGCGGAGGCGGCCAACTGCACATGGGCTGTGTTACGGGAGTGCAACCAGGCAGAGCAGGGGAGTGATTCTGTACCTCTTTTAGTACTTCAGAAACTGCATCTGCAGTACTGTATCCAACTCTGGGCACCCTGGCACAGAAAATCACACTCACCCCTAAACCCAAAAGCTGCTGACACCTGGAGCAAGCCTGGCAGAGGATAGCAACACGGTGAGGGGATAAAGGAATGCTCTCTGAGCAGAGGGTTCATCCAAACTTAAGAAGCACCAGTTAGAGAGGATAGTCCTGCTGATAGAGCCTGACTCCTGTGGGTGGTGAGCAGTGGTAGGATGAAGCACAGGCACAAAGTCTAGGAAGGGAAATTCCTACAAAGTATAAAGAAAAATTTGTCACAGCAAGGGTCGTGAAACAATGGAGTAGGTTACTCCAGAAAAGTGGGGTGTCCATCATTGGAGATATTCAGAACTCATCGGGATAGAGCCTGAGCAGCCCATTCTTAAATTGGTCCTGCTCTGAGCAGGGAACTGGACTGAAGGACTTTCACAAGTCCCTTCCAATTTAAACTCGTCATTGATTCTGAGAGCTGTATGCAATGCTCTCATACTGCTATTTCTCAAAGGAAGGGCCTTGCAAATGGAATGTGGTGGGTTCAGAGTCTAATCCCTGGTCTCTTATTACCTATTTTATTATTTCAACTGCATCATGGGGCAACTCCCTATCAACCGAGACATCACATAGCCAGAGGAACACCAGGATGGAAAACAGAGGCAGAGACACCCAATCCCTTGCTGACAGTGTTTGAAGGAATGTAGGGCCTGATTCAGCTGTCTTTGTTGAAGTCAGTAGGGAGTTCTGCATAAATCAGAGTTTAAAGAAGAGGCTCTTGGTTACTGATTTCCACCCTCTTGGAATGTATTAATTTGGATAAAAAGCTATATCCGTTTTGCTCAATGTTTTAGCCTGAAAATTTGCCCATCAGTTGGCATTTTATGCTAAGCCATGAAAGTTGTTTCACTTTCCTCCTCAATTTACAGGTGGGATTTAAGAGGTCATTGGGGACAAATGTAAGACTGAGGAAGCTCGGCTTGCAACTGTTACTGTGGCAAAATTCCCATTAAATTTGACAGGGTTATTAGCTGACAGAAAGTAGTAGTATATATATTTCCTTTTCTTGCACTAAGGGTGGATTAAAATTCTTATTTTTTAAAACAAAGAAGCAATTGCTATTGTTAAATCAGGTTTTTCTAGCAGTACACATAGAATTAAATACCTCACAGTAGGTATATTAGATTTGGATTAAAAATAAACTTCCACTGTATTTTAGTGGTTTTTTTATTCAACACTGGTCTTACAAAAATAGGTTGTGCTTCCCCTACCTGGAAGACAGAATGAAAGTCATAGGATTTCTTCTGGTTTAGTTCTCTTTTCTTTAGGACCCCCGTGAATAACAGATGATGGAATCTGCCTTCAGCAAATGGAGACGTATGCTAAGTTTCACCCTTACTGGGTAAGGATTGATTTAAAATGAGATAAAAACAACTATGAATGGGGTACAGAACATTCCTAAAAAAACACTGAGAAGGGAATGTCTGAATTAGGGCGTCTCTTGAGTTTCCTTGTACTTTGTTTGTCATTGGTACTGAGGAATCCAGGTGTTTTAGAGGAGAAAGAACATCTGTTTCATTCAGATCTTAGTAAAGACAAATGTATGGTTTTTGGTGGGGTGATATAAAAATTTGCTTTCTTCGTGTAAATTAAAGGTGTGATTTTGTTTAGAACAACGTAAGATCTGTGTTAAACTATTCCATAGAGGCATAAATAGGAGAGGTGTGTTCTGAATGTAATAAAATGTAGTAGGTTTATGCTCACTTAGGATACAACTGAGATAAAACATTGTAATTTCTGCAGAAGCACATAGGCCCCTAATGTCTAAGCCAAGAAAGAACTTATTTTATTTCTTCTCATATTTCTTATAATACAGAAACATTACAACACTTTGCACATTATCACAAATTATGGAATTATATGTTAATGTAGGTTGGATTTCCTTCTCCATCACTGTAAATTCTGCTGACGGATGAAAAGTTCAAATAAAGCCATTTGTAAAAATTAAGTAAAAGTCTTGGGTGAAATATGTCCCCTAATCTATTAAGATGAATTCCATAGCTACTTATCACAGCTTGTCTGACCGAACAGCATTAAGAAAAATGGATGTGTTTTATTTTGAGTTACCTAATTTTTTTATTTTATTTTATTTTTTTTAGATTTAAACCAGTTAATTGGTTGTCTGGATGTAATTACTGTTTGTGCTTCTAACGTACTTAAAAAAATACACACTCTAAAACTTTCCCACACTATTTGTTTTCATTGGCATAATAAAGGCCCTCTTAATAAAGAAATATGTAAGATGGACATACTTATTTTTGCTCACTTGGGTTAGAGTAAATTTACAGATTAAAAGAAATGCAATTACTGCAAAAGTTCACTCAAATTGAAATAAAGAAAAACTTTATGAAATGAGCTCCCAACTAATCATAGTACTTCTAGTGACAGGATTTTTTTTTTTGCAACAGTTCTAAACAATTTGCCTGAAATATGACAATTCTGCTTACCATCTTTCAGGAGGAGAGGAAGGAGTGTTTGAGTAAGATGAAGAGGATGGGCCAGACAAAGGCCAGCAAGGAGGGAGACCAGTACTTTGCATCTCTGCTGCTGAGCACAAAGATCACCAGCACAGAAAATTTCAGTTCAGTGTTTTTATGGAAACTGAATAACAAGACAATTAGGTCTGTCTCTGAGGATCAGTTACATGTTAATTGTGTGGGCACTGTGTAAAATGATTTATGTACATGGTGGTGACAAGCACAGGGACGTGCACTAAGGCATGGTTAGCAAGTAGGATGTCTTACTAGAGGAATGGACTGGACTTGATTTGAAGTGTGTGTATAAATATGTAAATATTTAGGGTCATTGTTTCCCAGGTGATACCCAACTGTAAAGGATAGTCTGTCTTTTCTATCATTCCCTCTTATAATCAATCTACCCGTAATTATCCTGCCCTGATTTTGGGCCCTGCCACCACAATCCATGCCATCTACATCCTCCAAAATACACCTATAAGATCCTCAAAATCACCTGGAAGAATGAGCATTGTAGAAAAGGGTTGCTTAAATGTTATGGAAAATTCCACTGTGCATGCAGCAATGATGTTATATGTCTTGTTGTTGGTGTCTTTTATTTTTGGATTTGATTCCATGGTTTGATCAAGGAACTCAAACATCACTGAGTTTCTGGATCTCGGTTAATCTGAGTTCATCTTTCTGTTTGTCACAGGAAATGGTGATCAACTGGATCATCAGAATTGCTTCTTAGTTGCCTTGGTTTTTTTTCCCCTTAAGTGAAACTTCAAGTGGCTGACAAGTGTTTTGGAGGCCATATAGAAATCTGTTTGTCTAGATGTTCTTCAGAGTCCAAATGTTTGCAGAGACTCAAGTGGCTGTGGGAAAGAGTGTGGATGACCCTTATTAGTAGCTCTGTTCAGCAGCAGAGAGCAGAAGTTGTTTTAAAGCTTTGGTTTGTGGCAGTGTATTTTTCTAGTGGTTTGAGAACCCAGGTGGGCACCATTTTAAAGTTGTCAGCAATGTAAGTACTTCTAATGTATAAGCATATTCTTTAAAATGACACACCAGAAGTTGATGATGTGCTACATATTTCACTAGATTAATGAACTTCCAGCCCACATATCATGTAACATTACTTCATATAGTGTAATCCACATTTCTGCAACCATGCAAGATACCAAAAAAATACATCATAAAATGTGCTAGAAGATATGAGCAAGTCACCCCATTAGCCTGTGACACAGACTAGATATTTTTCTGGTAGCTCATCCACAAAATTGAAGCGGTTGAAACAGAAAATGTTGAAACCAAAAGAATGTTTGAGTAAATAGCAATCCAAAATTCCTTTCATAATTCACTTTTGTTTACTGGTAAATTCTATCTTCACATTATAAACATAAGTAGTAAATATCTGACAACATTTTTGCAGTGGTTCAGTTTAACTTCTATATTCAGTAAGTAAATGTTTAGATTTTGCTGTATGCATGGATGATAGTGAAGGAAGAGAACTGTATATCAATGTACTGCATGTCCTGAATTTCTTAATAGAAGGGATAATTACTACCACCTTTATCCTCATCTATTTTTGGTTTTGAGCAAATTTTAATTTGACACTGCAAAAGAAATACAAAATCCTTTAGGCAATGGTATATTGTCTCTTCAACAAGCATAGCCATAAAAAAAATTTATCTTTGTATGCTTATGTGTCAGACAAACAAGAAAAACTTTGAAAAATCAAATTCCTATTTATCCAAATAGATTGTAGCAGGAAAATGAACATTTCTCATTAGTCATAACCCCTAACTTCTACTTCTGTGGTGCAAACTGCAAGTAAGTAATACTTTGCTTGCAGAATTGAAGTAAATTGGTTCATTTTGTACAAGTTACAAAATAGTGGTATAAAGTGTGGGCTGCTACTGGCTTGAGCCTTGTTCAGACACACTGAAGTGGCATACTCCGTACTTCTTTCTTGGGCCAGTATCTCATAGTATTTCACATCTACATTTTACCTTACTCTCTATCTGAAAGTCTCAACACTAAACTGTTAAACAGTAACATTGAAATGGACAAAATCAAACAACTGTTTTGTAATTTGCAGAATCGAACATTTTCTTGATGACAAAAATCAATCAAAAGGATTAGCCGTGCTGTTGTGGTGAGTACATAGTTGAGAAGGATAATGCATATTTATATATGTAATATATAAACTACAGTAAACTGATTCAAACTGTATATTTCAAATAGCATCTATCATGTCTAGTGTCACCATTACAATTCAGCTGTAAACAGAGATTGGTACTAGGAAATCTTGCACACTACTTCCTTTTTTCCTGATACTGTATTAGTGGCAGAGTACACCATGCATTTATCTTTGGGCAGGGTGGTTTGGCAGCTGCTGTGCCTGGTCAGCTGCTGCTTATGAAATTGTGCAGCCGAGCATTTGCAACATCAATGCAGTAATACAGAACCACTTACCATCAGTACCTGCCTGAAACTAACAAAAAAAGGAAAATACCTGCAAATTAGGAAATCCAACTTTTCTTCCAAAATATTTATATGTGAGCAGCAGCAGCATGCATAACTATAATTTACTTTCAGTCTAATTGGTTTGCTTTTTTTGGTTTGTTTTGTATTTCCTGTGTATGTTGAAATGGGATGATCCTGGTACAGAGAGTTACTTGATAAGAGCATGTAGAATCTGGGCTTGAACTCTGTTAACTGTGCTGTGTTGTGTTCCCCCCTCAGTTATTTCAGTGTAAAAAATTTCTACCTTTCAGGTGTTGGTAGTGGTTTGCTCTTTTTGATTTAAACCATAAATAAAAACTGCAGGGCTTTCTTTCCTTGAGAAGGATGAGGCAGGCATTTGTTCTGGAGCTGGCAGTGGAGATTTTGGAGCAGGTACGGAAGAGCTCGGTGCCTTAGTGTCTGTGCCATGTTAGTTACTAGAAAGTGCATTGTGCATTCTGCAGCAGCCTCTCCGGTAAAGCATCCATCGCTGCTGTTTCTCCTTATAAGGGAAACAGATACCTTTATGTTATTTTTCATAAGCTGTAGATGCAAAATGCTGCACCTCTAGGAGCTAGATACCTCTACATATATCTATATGCATTTAGACGGAGGCAGAGGCGTGCACTTCCTTCGGTTCCCCCCACTCCTGTCTGACACACTTGGCTGAGCATTAAGGCTCCCCGAGGCGCTGATGCTTCTGCCGCCGTGTGAGCCGGGGACCCGCGGGGTAACCCGAGCTGGCAGCGCTGCCCGGCCGCAGCTGCCTCCGGAGCGGAGGGAGCGGCAGCGCCGCGTCCTCCCGGGCAGCACCGCACGCTTCCCGCGGCTCCCGGGGCGCCTCTCGGGGCCGAGCATCCCGCCGGCCCCGGCCCGGCCGCAGGTGACCCACAGCGGGAAGGGCCAGGAGCCGCCCGGGCACCGCCGGCAGCCCCCGGCTTGGCCGCTCGGGGGTGGGGGGAACATTTTTATTCCCCTCTCTCTCGCGAGAAAGGGTTGGGCGGGCGATACTTGAAGAGGAGAGGGGGGGGAGAGAGGAGGGGA
>VZTG01007483.1:2146681-2326359 GCA_013397845.1 Melanocharis versteri | reverse complement strand
CGGGGGCGGCTGCTGGGGATCGCCCTGGGAGTTGCCGTGCTGTGGGCGTCCCAGGCGGGCGCCGCCGCCGCCGGGCACGCCGAGGGGGTGAGCGCCAAGGAAAGCCGGTCCAGCCGGGCCAAGAGGCGAGGGCACGGCGGCGGGCACGACGCGCTCAAAGGGTAGGTGCGAGGCCGGCCCCGGCCCCTCCCGGGGTGCCGCGGCGCGGGCCGGGCAGCCGGCGTACATCTGCCTGGGTGTGTGTGTGTGTATCCATAGCCAGAACCCCTTCACGGTGGGAGCTCTGGGCGTGCGAGAGCTCCCCGAGCCCCCTTGGGCTGCCCATGCCGAGGAGCGGTTTGGGCTGGGGGCCGCCGCACGCCGCCTGCAGCGCGGCAGGGAGGGGCCAGGGCTCGGGGCACGGAGCTCCGCCACCCTCCCGGCCCCCCGCGGGACAGAGTGCTGGGTCCTGTGCGACCTGCCGCCGTGCTTCAGCTCTGGGTGGGCGATGCTTCGTGAGGATGAGCCGCAGCAGCGCGGAGGTTGCTCATTTATCTTCTGGGAAGGCCTTAGATAAAGGCACGTTGCGGGCTTGTGCATTCCTCCCGCATCCCGCGCTTCTGGTTTGGATAAAGCAGAATAACGGTGATGCCTGGAGCCCACAGCATGCCCTTTCCATCAGCTGTCCTCTCTCATCTCCACCTTGAACTTTTGTGATGTCCATCTTGCTCTCAAGTGGACTGTCTAACTGTCTAGTACTAGTATGAGTGAGCCCAAGCATACTAGAGTTTAATTTCTTAAGGAACATTGGTGGCGCATGCTTAGGAGAGGGGTTTTTTTAAAGCCTAAATCTGCGTCAGGCAAACTTTTCCCCATTCTAATGGAACACCTTTCCAATGCAAAAATAGTTGTGAAGTCAGCTGAAAGGCATTGCGTGCATGTGCAGTTAAAAATCTAGTTCACTGCAAAGGTGAAAAGTTTGTAATAAAGTAATAAAAAAGACATTTCTCAGGTGATCCACTGTGCCTTTTCAGTCCATAGCAAGATTTTTTCTGTTGTCAGGCAGAGGAGAAATGTAGCAAAAATTGTATTAAAGTAGTTATGCTTCTGTAAGGGATGCAAGCTATTCGCTTCCCTCCCCCCCCACCATTTCCTCAAAAAAGAGCTATTGCAACTTTATTTTTAGAGGCCTTGATGAATATGCTTTAATTTCTTGCTAACTTCCTCATAGTTCTATAGTACTTTTTAACCTATATTTGGATTTACAATCTTGGCTTTTTTAATGCTTGCCTGATTGAAAAAGGTTTATGTTTTTAGGTCCGCATGCTGCAAAAATGGATGGAAGCTGTGCATTTTTTTTCATGGATCTGATTTTGTAGGATCAGACTCTCTTATTTCATTTACTTATACCTTGTCACAAAATAAATAGTTGGACAAAGCAGATCCAAAGTAGATGTGACAAAATCTAGGAAGTGAGAAGGATGTACAGTAAAGTTTGAGGGATGAATTGCAAGCAATAAAAGATAATAAGGAAAAACATTTATTAGAAAGTGCCTGTATTCTTTAGGGTGTTTTAATAACCTTTGATGTTATAGGATTCTGAATTAATATCAAACTGATAAACACCATTTCTTGCTCAGTGGCACAGAGTATGCCATCTAGCACACTGTGCTGACTTGGTGGAAGTTAGAGGCGTGTTAGCTGAGAATAAAATTTCTTTGGTGTATGTAACTGTTGCTCTAAACTGTGCTGTTTAGACAGTAATAATAGTGCATCCAGGGATGATATTTTGAGTGTTTAATTATTTTTGGTATCTAAAATGGGTTAGGGTAAGTATTTAATCTTATGAGTTGATTCTTATACTTAGCAGAAGCCTGCCATATTTTATGTCCTTTGCAATAATTCTTCCTTTTATTGTATATTATCTATATCTGCTTAGTAATCTGCAAATCTAGAGATAACGTCAACATAAATTTTAGGTATTCTGTATCTTGGTCAGGTTTTTTGAGTATTACCAATATGAATGAGTGCCCCTGGGAAGCAGATTCTTAACAATGATGTAATAATTTGCCAGATAAAGACAAAACAAATTATTAGTTTGGTTTCTTGTTAGACCTTTTTTTATAACCCTGATTTGAAGCTGAGTATAGAGTTCCCAAATTGCTTGGAGGACAGTAATTTTGATCATTGTTGTGAATCCTGCTGGATATTTCCAGTTTAGAAGTTGTGAGCACTTTCTTAGGTGTGGTACTGTACTGTACAGTGTGAATAAAAAGAATTGTCATTCTAACAGACAAGGTTGGAACGAATTTGGAAGGACAGATGGAAAACATATTTTGGATGTACAGGAACTGTATATACATTATTCATTGTAATTGGAAGACTAAAGCACTAAAAATATGATTTTACAAGAAGACATAGTATTTTTTTAACTTGTTCATCAGTACAAATACATTTGGGAATCTGTTAATTGTAATACAAGTCATAACAGATGCTGGGAAACTTTATTTCCATGTTATTGCAGTTGACTAAGACTTTCTTTTAATTTTGAAATGAACTCTTGCTCTGATTTTAAGGCACATGGGGATACATTTTTAGAGAAAACCCTTTTACACTTAGTCTTTTTGTGTGTTTGATTATAATGAGTATTGGAAGTCTTTTAGCATTTGAAAGTATTGAGGTTAGGCTGTGTGTGAATACTAGTCTTGTATGTTAAAATGAAGAAGCCTAAGATCTGTTTCAGTTCTCTTGATTTTTCCCACTTAACATTTTTTGCTGCAAGCTGTTGACTGCAGGAGATGTTTGTTTTCATCTGTGTGACCTTTGCCTCATTGTTTATGGCAATGAGCTGTCCGAATGTATGATGTGATTCTAGAAGCGTATTTTAATTTTAATAATTATAAATTATTTGGAAGTGCCTCTTAGGTTCTCATTTTGAGACTTTACACTTGCTGCTCGTGTGGTTTGAATCAATCCTGCTATGGAGGCATTAGAGGTGAAGTCCTTTTAATGCCACCCATGTTTGGCCTAATTCAATGTATATTTATGTGCTGGTGCCTGATGCCTCTAAGTGATCAGAAAGCAATCAGAAAAAAGGCAGTAATTATTAAAAAATGTAACTAGACTCTCTAGAAAGGTCATGGAAATGTTGCTGGAATCCACTGTGATTCAGCAAGTTAAAATAATCTGCTAGTGAGAGACTTCTCCTCCAGAAGCCCAAAACTTTAGTGCACGTTACTGTATTGAGCTATAAGGCATCAAGCCATTATCCTGCTACCCCTTAAGCACCTAAGAATGCAGTGTCAACGTCTGTAAGAAATAAACCCTACAAAACTGGCCATGAATGGGAAGCTCTTTCTAAACAATACGTACTTGAAGACAACCATTCATATGTGTTTCAGTCATTTGAATATAAAGTAAGAAATAATTTACTGGTGATTTGATTGGTACTTGTCTGAACACAAGAAGTATCGTACTCAAAGATCTTAGAATTAATTAGGATTTCTCATTTTCTGATGATGCTAGGTGACTTCAAACACTGATGAGTATCAATTCTTAATAACTTTTAAGCAATATTCGTCATGTTTATCAGTCTCTTCTCAGTATAATGGCCAAAGAAAGCAATGATTTTCCTAACAAATAGCAGAAATTTTGAAAGAACTGAAATTTCTTCAAAATAGCTGAATTCTGACATGTTTCTAATTAGGATACTAATTAAATGTATTTGTGCAAGAATGATTTAATTCTTTGTTTTTATTAAGCTGAAATGATAGTGAGTATTGCAGAACAGAATAGTTGGCTCCAAAATGATTCATAGATGTCTTAGATTAAAGGTATTCAACAGGGGATTGAGCTTTTTGGACTAGTTTTTTTGTTATCTCAAATGAAGACCACAGGTTTACTGATACACTTCCCTGAGTAAACTTGGTTGGATTTGACCCTTTTTATGCATCAGTGCTCCCTGAAACAGAATAAACCTTTTAAATCTATAACTTAATTCTAGTGTTCAGCTATATAATTAGGGCTTCTGGTTTTCCTTTTAAACCAATATTTACCACTAAAAGCCTGCTGAAGAAAAGCAGACTTTCTGTACTGGTAAATATTTATTTATACTGAAAAACCTCAAACATTTTTCTTGCCACTTGTGGCCTGCGCACCTCTGGGCAGCTGCTGGTGCCACACCTTGTCAGTGTCACTCTGCAAGCAGGAGGCAGCCTGAATACTTGGAAATAAAAAACTTAATTAAAAATACGTGCAGGTTGCTGTAATAGCCCATGTGCTGGAGCACTCACCTGGCTTCCAGGTGGCATGGCTGGCCTCCTTCCAGTCCTCTGCGCCTGTGGGGTAAAGCTTACATGGAGGATGAAGAACTTTTATTCCAGCACATCCTAGTGTGGAAACTGAAGTCCTTGGCAACTACACGTCGTGTTAATTTTCTGCACCTCTCTGAATGTATTTGCCAATGATTGTGGTACTGTTCTTTTGTTATTACTTGGTCCTTGGAAATCTAGTTCTAGGAGTGAAATAAGTTCATAGATATTGGCACTGTGCCTCATACATGTGTTTGCTCTCTTTTGGTATGATGTGATTTAATGTAGGTGGGACTTTGTGGAGCAGGAGAAAAACAGTAAAAAGTGAATAATCTTCAGGACTTTGTAGTCCTTGTAGTCTCCACCTAGATATCCAAATTGTGTCATGTGGGCGCCATCTCTTTAGAAGGCACAGCCTTAATCCGAATTCTGGTTTATCAGTTTTGGGGATAGACTTCTAGGCCTGTGTAGTTTGTAGGGCAGAATTAGGACTTTATTCATTTTGGGCATGCCAGTGCAACCTGTGGTTAAAACTCTCGGTGAGTACTGTTGTAGCCTCCCTTTCAGTGGGAGGCTCTGAGGCACATGTGATTCTGTTACCGACAGCTTAGCCAGGCTCCCTCTCTGAGATCTTTCTCTTATTATATTGTAGTGGGACACAAATGGTTTTGAATCACCATGTGCCTCTCCTAAAATACATTAGATAAATACTTTCTTGCCATTTGGTGGTAGTAGGTCATAAATAGTGCGAATAGAAGAAAAAGGCTACAATAGACAGTGTAGCAGCACTCATGGTGTACTGTAGGAAACAAGATTGTTTTGGAAATGTTGTAAAATCGGCCTGGGAGACTAAGATGAAGCAGGTTTCCTGTGACCTAGCACCGCTGTGCCAAGGTGACATGTTGAACATCAGGAAGGCAAGACTGGATGTAATTCTTTTCTTCCCCTCATTTATCTATTTATTCGTTTTTGTCTGCATAGCTCTTGGCTGTATCAGGCTGGCCTGATACACTGTCGCAGATGCTGCAGGACCAGTCACAGCCGGCCTGCGGTGGCTTTCGTGTGTTTCACGTCAGGATTGTCACTTTGTGTCCCACTGCAGGAAGGTACCTTGGTGTCCTGTGTCCTGAGGGGTCCTTTAAGGCTGATTGTTGCTGTGACTTAATTGCTTGGCAGGTTAGAAACAGATTAATCCCACAGCCTTTACCTGGAACACGAGTGATGTCATGGATTGTACTTTGTCTCTTTCTTTGTGCTCCACATAATAATTTTCTTCTGTGGATTTGTTATGCAGTTGTCTAATCTTCTGTGTGATGGTGTCTTTCTGGAGACGTTCTGATCTCAGTTTATTAGTGTTTATTTGAACTTTTATTGTTGGGGGTGTACTGTCTTTAGAAACTGGAGGCATAAAGGATTGGGGGAAGAAGAGCACCTGCAGAAAGTGTGTCTTGTTGGAGCAGGGTGCGGTAATTTGAACTTTGCAGTGCAGGTTTCCTGAGAGAATTGCTTTGAGGACACAGAAGAAGCTCTGGCTAGGCATAGCTGCACTTTCCTCAATCAAGAGCCTACTTAAGATTTATAAAAGTAGACTTCTCCCCTGTTGCTAGCCAGCACAGGATACATTTTGTGTTCAGTGGTGGTTCCACAAGTTATTCATCAGATTTGATATCATCTGGGTCTGTTTGCCTTGGTCAGTGGATAAGCTTCTGCTCTCTGTGCAGCTTCACACTGGTGTCAGAACCTTTGGGGCTGTGCTGGGCTTGAGCATGCAGACTTGAAGTAAGCATAGGGCTGCTCTCAGCTGATATGGGAGCAAAGGGAGGATCTCTGGGTCAGAGCTTGCCGGAGCAGTCCATCTGTCAGCTTCACTTACAGTCGTCCTTATCAAATAAGATTGCAGCTTCTGTTTCCCTGTATGTTTATTTTCCTTTCCTCTGGTGTGTTGCTCAGCATTGCTGCTCACTTAGGACAGTCTTCGTCATTCATCTTCCATCCTGCAAACTTGAGTGTTTAGTGTATGAACTTCAATACAGTTTTTGACAAGGGTCACTTTAAATATGTTCATGGATTGAGTAACCTGTGATTGTTAGAACAGTATTATCCAAAATGAAAGACCCCAAATATTTAGCTGTATGGATCACCAGGAAAATTTCCTCTCTGTAGAAATGTGGTAGACACTGGGTAATAGGAAGCCATCTCTACTTAAGTAAGATTTTAGGACGTTGAGATCTTTGAATGTGCACATATGAAAATATTAAGAAATGAATCATTAACTTTTTTGTTTTGCAATGAGAGTGACTCCCATCTCATTCTTCTTCTTCATCCCTCTGCTGAGCCCTAAAGATGAAGAGGATATGGAAGCATGTCTGTCACTTTGGTCTTGCTCCCCAGACTCAGTAAATATTTTTGTAAAACAGAGCAATTGTGGCCTGGAGTGTTTCTGATTAACCATTGCACTGTGCTGGGAAATATATTTGTAGCTTTTCAATCTTACGGTTCTCCTTTGGTTGTTTTCTCATCCATTCTGACTTTCCCACCTAGTTTTATTTATTTAATCTTTTAGAAAGGGTTTCAGACCTACTGGACAGCCTTATTCATGCTAAGGCTAGTGTGCAGATAGAGGCATGAGGACAATAATTTGGTTTTTTGTGACAGTTCAGTAAAGTTGGGCTCTTCTTTGGAATGTACATTGGGATATAAAATATAGCCTGTTAAATTAAAACCTCTGCCTTCTCGTTTTCCTTATAGATCTTCACTGAAGTATGAAGGAGGTCTAGCTTTTATCTGGAAAAATATTTTCAGTGTTGACTTGCTGGAGAATCCGTTGTTTTCCTTTCTACTTCTCATTTTATGAAATGATTCATGACCATTATAGCCTCAGAAATACCAAATGAAAGCCACAGTTCTTTTGTCTACAGTCTTAATCATTTTCATCCTCTTTTTCAAGCTTCCCTCTCTCTTGTACTTTGCTGGAGGACATCAGAATATCCAGTGATGTTCAGCTGAGGTTTCAAACTAAAATCTGTTTCCTTTCAGGAATGTTATTTTCCTGTCTCTTTTCTTCTTTGTTTTTCCCACTAATATTCCACCTTTTTCTCTTCCCTGTGTACAGAGTAAATTACCAGTGTCTGCTAGGGACAAGTTGAACTAAAACAGTAGGATCGGTATCAACAGGGTTTTCCTGTTTCCTTATGGCAGATGTGCAGGTAACTGGCCTTTTGAAAATGTGGAGTCACTGTCCCAGCAAGGAGAGACAAAGGGTAGAATATAGTGAAGGGAGGAGGAGAAGTACTGATAACTTACCTAAAATAAATCTTTGGTAGCCCAAGGGAGAGCACTTAATACACAAATTAATAGCATTGCTTAATACCTAAGGGCATTCTCTGGCAGTGTTGATGCAAGTGTGAGGTAGAGAGACTCCCTAAAGGATTGGGTGTCCTCCATAGTGGGGATGGTGGGTGGCACCAGCACAACCTGCAGCCTCCAGGGAAGCCTCAACAACGGTCTGGCTGGCCTTGGGTTTGTCTGGCCAGCGTGCCCCACACCAGCCCTTGTACTGCTGCTCGGCTTGGGCACGGGCTGGCGGAATTCTTGAGCTCCCTGTGTGCTTTCCCTTGGGAAACTGCCGGAGGTTTGCCTCCTCAGTAACCATTAGTGGGTACATGGTGAGTGTGGGAAGTAGACTTGGAGGTGTGAAATGATCTCTCCCTGTTCCCCTGTTGGAAGTGACATCTGGACAGCTAAGCATTGCCTTAGCCCACAGTCACATCCATTTCCCATGGGGTGTTGTTTAGTGCAACCAGATAGAAAAGACTCCTTGTCCTCTGAATAAATCTTTTTAGTTTGTTTTTTTTAATGTGTGTTTGTTTTAAGAAAGTACCTGATGGATCCTTCCTGTTTACCCACTGCACTTGTCTGGCCCAGCAGATTGTTTCTTGTGGTGACATCCTTGTACTTTACGTGTCTTATGCAGCCATGTAGATGGGTTTTGAACTGGACCCGTTGACATTCTCAAGTGGAACAATGTAGGAATACATGCCAGAAACGCGTCTGTCCCTAGCTATGAATGAGAACAATGCCTGGCTGTCAGGTTAGATGAGCGTGTCCCTGCGAAAGACAGGGTTGGATTTTCAGAGCAAGTGCGGAAGAATTCTCTTAATGTCAAATGCTGTTATTGGATTGCTGTATTTAGCTGTCACAGTGTGATGGAGGTTAGGGTTAGAAAAGTGTTCAGTGTTGCTGCAGGAAACTTGCATGTCATTTTGAACTCTTGACTTGCACATAGGCCAGAGCCAAAGATACCCGTAGAGCTGCTCAGTGTGTTATTTTTTTAGTTGAACTGAGCCAGGATTCTGGGACAGCGGTATCCTTACTGTCAGGGTGAGAAATAGTTATCATATTAGGCTCTCTGCATGGCACAGGCTTGCTTATTGCAGTGTAGAAATGAGTACATCAGATGCAATCCTTTGTATGTAAAAAATATATTTTGCTTAGAAGTGCATGCTTATTCTTTACAGTATAATAGAAGCTAAATTTTGTGTTTGTTCCAGAATCTAGCATAGTTTCGTAGGTTTTCCTTTTATATGATTGAAATAAATAGATTCAAGAGTTCTCTTAATGATCTTCACTGAAGGGTTAAAAGGGGCACAGTGGTAAAAACATTCAGTTTTTGTAATATTTAGCTAAACAACAGAAAAGAAGTACCTGGAAATGAGTCTTACGCATGCTAAATGCAGACCTGTGTCTGTGTTTTTGGCTCTGTCCGATACACAGTAAAGTTTTTCAGTTTGTGGGTGTACTCACTGAAAGTGGTGAGTTCAAAGCACAAGCAGGCTTCTTCCTTGGGGCTTGATGCACAGTGGTGTGTCAAGGGTGCTGCCTGTGATTTGCTGTAGCTGTTACTGCTGCGTCCCACTAGGAACCAGATCTTCCCTTCCCATTTCTGCTTTGCTTGCTGCTCCTTGGAGGAGGGGGTAGGTGCCAGTGCAGCTCAAGGAGGTGCTTTAGATACTGACCTCTTAATTTATGCATACTTGGCTTCTGTCATTTAAGTGAGGAGGGATCTTGGAAGGCCATATGGTCCAATCCCTACCCAGAGCAGGGTGAACTTAAGTCAGGCTGCTCATGGCTGTGTCCACTAAAGTTTGGACTATCTCTAGCGGTAGAAGTTCTTGGTTCTGTGGGAAAGCTGAGTAAAACTCCAGTGGAGTTGGCGTTTAGTATTTACTCTGAGACACTGAGAAGCTTAGGTAGGTACATAAAGCTGGTTTACAGCAAAAAGTGTAGATCTGATTTTGTGTCTCTTGAAACCTCCTAGTAAAAGCTGTTCATCTTCACATTCTGTAGCCTTAACTACTATTTCTTATTACATGGGTTGGACTCAGACAAGCACATTTTTCCCATTTTTTTCAGTTTGTCATTCTTTTTACCTCCCCAGTGCAAGCATGGAAGCGTCACTCCAATTTTATATGGAAATGATCAGCAAAGAGTTCTGGGTACAGTTTTAGCAGCTACCAGAGTTACCCACATAAGAAGAAAAATACGCAAAGCTTTCTCTAAAAATAACCATTGGCTGATGATATTGCTTTAAATTGTATTTTTCTGCCAGAAAACTGGGTCTCTACATTATGTTAAACATATGCTAACCACTGCAGCCAAATAGTTAATAGAAGTTGTTCATGAAACGTTCTCTTGCAAGGAAGAATCCCTGTGTATTTTCCTGGGGAGAGGAAAAATGAGGGAGCCGTGAGAAACCCTTCCCAGTATCCCTGCATCTCAGCTCAGCTCTAACTGGTGGTCAGCTCTTTCTCTTGCTCTCTCAGCTGCTCTCTGCCCACTCTGTCTGGTCTCTGTCTAATTTATTTGAGACCCGTGCTTTGGGTTTGATTCAGCGCGGATTACGCCAGCGTTGGCCGGTGCATGGCAGTGCTGCTGACAAAATTTCTGCCTGAAGCCTCGCTCACAGCAGTGCCAGAAACTCTTCCTCCCATGGGAGTTGCAGATGGGCAATGCTTTCTTCCGGAGAGGGCTGTAATTTCCTCGAGAGGTCACAGGCAGGGCAGAGGGATGTAGAGCATTAGCCTCCCCCCTGGCAGGCTGCAGCACAGGGCTCCGACCGTGCCTCTGCCGGGACTCCGGAGAGGACAGTGCCGGTGCCGGAGGTGTCCCGGGCTGGTTGTTCGCTGCTGCCGGCTTCACACAGCGCTTTTGAACGCCTCCCTCGCTCTCTGGCTGTCACGTACCCTCGCTGCCTGGTTATAGCTGATAAGAAGACTCTGCCAAGCTTAGCATGATATGCTTCTCATTATTCTACCTCTGTGTGCCCGCTCCGCAAATCCACCCGCAGTGCCTGGGTAATGGCTGCAGGTCAAGCGAGCCGGGCAGCCGCGCATCCCTGCTGAGACAGGGCTCTGGAAGCACGGGAGGGACAGACCCAGTCGGTCCTTTCCGTGGGTGGCATCAGTATCGCCCCGTGGAGGAAGGAGACCTTTTGCTTGAGACGCTGCGGCAGCCGGGGGCTGTGCTGCATCACCGCGCTGACCGGGGCAGCACCACGCGAGTCCATCTCAAGGAGCCGATGCTGCAGCTCTGCCCGGCCCACGCTGGGAAAGGACCGACCCGGCTTTGCTTCGTCGTGGGGTGTAGGGCCCCTGTAGCTGTTTCTGAAGAACAATATCTTCTAGTTTGGTGTGTTCAGGTGCTGTCAATATCTATGCAAACCTATCACTGTCAAGTGTTAGTTATCAGAATTTCCAGATGAACCTTTTTCTCTCTGCTGTTCCAAGATTTTTCTAGTTGATGACTCATGTCTGATGTCTTTTGATAATTCAACTCTGCTACTGAATTTCTACTTTGATCATCGATCAAAGACATAATATCTTGTTTACTTTGGACATCTTTGATAAAACTCTGGACATCAGCCATCCTTCCGTACCATACCATTATGGAAATCCTTTTATACTTTACAAGTTCATTAAGTGACTCTAAAATGAAATGAAAGATTTGTGGGTTTTTTTTGTTGTTGTTGTTTTTATTTTTTAATTGCAGTGGTGACAGTTTTTTTTCTGAGATTCTCTCTTCCTTCTCTGGGTTTTGGAGTGAAAGGCAGCTGCTGTAGGTGGTTTGAGGATGTATAGATACGTTTTTGCTTATTTTATCGTTGCAAATCAGATTTTATAACTGAATTCTGTTTGTAGAGCTGTTCAGGAGAACAGTTTTATAAGAATGTAAAACACTTCTTTAGTATTCATAGCTTATAATATCAGCATGAAAATATGCTGTATTTAACACAGAGTGGGTATCTATTTAAAGTAAGTGCCATGATAGAGTCTTTAGAATTTGATTGATGGTTTCCATGATTTTACATGAGGTAAATTATTTATTATTGCCTTGAATACTTTATTTATTTATGGGGGTTTGTTGCTATAGTGTCTGATCACCTCATAAATATCAATGAATTTAACCTTCAAACTTAATTATTTTCAAAGTCATTTTACAAATATGCAAGATTTAAGAACACTCCCTCTGTCTCAAAGAAGTAGCATTCAGACTTTAATATAGGTTTCTTTTATAAGCTAGACAGCAGCTTTCTGACGAAAAAGTGTTCCACTGGAAAATGCACTTGTCAGGCTCAAACTGTTCCATGGAAGTACGGTTCGATGACTTTTTTTTTTTTTCTTTTTTTTCAAAGCTAAGCATACTGCATCAGAGTTGGAGCCTCCTGGGTGTATGGCTTAGCCTGCTCTGTGGACAGCTTCAGGGCTCTCAGGGTCTCTGGCTTCATGGTTGCTGGCACATCTAGGTTTTCCAGAGTCCCATTTCGGAAAAAGATTTTTAAAACCAGGTTTCTCTGTGACACAGAAATCTGCTCCTGACTCTTAACGTGGACCAGATGGTCCCCAAAGCCACCTACTTGCTGAGACTGAAATTTGACAGAGTACATAAACATCACTTAATGGTCAGCGTTCTATAGATCCTCACCAACTGGAGTCGGAAATGGGTGGTTTATGCCCGTAGGTTGTGACAGGTAGCAACAAACCCATTCTGTCTGTCTTAATAAGTTCCATTATTTCTTCTGACTGGAGAAGGTGAAAAGCAATCTCACTTGTCTGCTTGCCAGTCTTACTTGGCAGATGATTGTGGAGCAACATTTGGCACTGATGAACAGGGAACTCTAGGAAAGTTAACATGGTTATAGCCCTACAGGGAAGTAGCTGACATTACTAAAACTGAATACATTGGAATTAAATGAATAAGACTTTGAGTCTGTTACACCAGTTGCAGGAAGGGAAAATGACCCTGCAACAAATCCAATTGTGTTGCTCACATTCACCTCAGTTACTACTTTGTAATTATCCAGAACCAGTGGAAGGTGGTGCTTGCTTTGACTGAAGTAGTTTCTGGCCATAGTTGGAAAGAATGGGTGTCGCTGAAGTTGGTGTAATCGGAATACTTGAAATTGCATTAATAATGCATATCCCTAAATAAATACAGTATATAACTCTTGTTAGTTAGAAAATGTGCATAAAGAAATGTTTGTATATATTGAAATTGTTTAAGTTGCCTCTCTATATGAAGCAACTATTGTTTACTTAGACATTGCAATACTAGCAATGAAGAACTTTCTGAAAGACCAAGGGCAAGATAATAATAGGAAACATTTCCTAAAACAGTAAACACTTAAATCTGTCTCTAATCTGTATACAATATTTTAATAAAGCAGTTCCTAGGACGTTTCTAGCCAATTCTAGCTGCATTAATCTACTGAATAATTGCTCACAATATTAATAGAGGTTGTAAAAGTTTCCTCTGCTAAGATTATTAAGCGTAAAACAAAAGAAGGCAGATGTTCCCAATTTTGAAGCTATTCTTAGTAGCTTTATTTGCATGGATAGATGCATTAAATAAATAGGACAAGATAGATTAAAAAAATCTATTATGTATGAGGGACATAGAATCATTTCAACTTTTCTATTTTTACCAATAAAATCATGATTAGGATAGTGTCATGTACTGTCAGCTTTCATTGCAAACTCTAGTAATAAAGTTATTTAACAGGGTAAATGTGGATGAGAGGAATGGGTGGTAAATAAAAATTCCTGTGGATACATCATTTAAGGAGGGCAGTAGGCTCCTCATTTCATAGGACCCTATCACTACTTACATCCACATCCTTGATTATTTTTGGTAGTAAGTATTTTTTCCTAATGAAGAATTAACATATTTTGACTCATTTGTTTGGCTAATGTTCTTGTTGGCCTGTTTCACTCATACATACATAGTTTTGTTTGTGGGCAAAACAGGGAACAGTAATAGTGCTTTAGAGTAAAGAAGAGCAAGCAAAAGGAAGCTTAAATATTACCGCTCAAAGAGCACTAGATTTGATTTGTGCTTATTAATGGTGCTGGATGGGATCTCTCGTTTTGTACTTAAGTGTGAGTTTTGCTCAAAAAATCTGTATGGTTGCTTCTTCAGATATGGAGTGATGTGAGACAAGGTTTGCCCATTCTATTCCTGTTGTTCAGATGTTACTAATTTGATTTTGTGCTTGTAATGTAATCTTTAATTTGTAAAAGTGTATGTTACCTGAAAACCCCAACAACTACAGGCTACAAACATACAACATTTCTAAATTTAATTATTGATGTGTATATTGCAGTGATTTACTTTTTCCATTTTATGCCTCTACTTTTAAAACATATTTCTGAGTAAAAATAAGAATTCATCCTTTTTTTTTTCCAGACCAAATGTGTGTGGATCACGTTACAATGCCTACTGCTGCCCCGGATGGAAAACTTTACCTGGTGGAAACCAATGCATAGTCCGTAAGTTAATCTGGTTTTGTGTTTATCTTTGTCCTTCTATGTCTGAGGGTGTTTTTAATTGCATACCAGCACTGAAATGTGTTTCTGTATGTTTTCAATAGCAGCTGTACATGATTGCTTTACCATTTAAAATATATTAAGATAATATACAAAGTTTCGTGGGCTACAACACAGTGATGTGATACCAGTATTTAACAAAAGATTAATCTCATCCACGTGTTCTGTTAAAGCCTGTGGTAAAGAGTTCCAAGGGGTGTGTGCACTCTTGGGAATGAGTGCAATATGTTAATCTATTTAAGTTAATGGAAGGAGGCAACAGCATCAGGGCAGCAAATATATTTTCTCCGCTTCTTTGGACCATATCACTAAGATAGATATGTAGGGATATAAATATATTACATACATCATAGTGCTGTATGCATATTCATGTGTAGTAGAACAATGTACCAGAAATAACTCCTAAGGGCACTTTGCCCAAGGCTGATAAGACTCTCTCCAGAGATCCTGCAGCAATGTGCTGTCAGATGGGAATTACTGCTCTTGTGTGTGTGTGGTGCAGAAATAAAGGAAGCATTGTAATGCTGCCTCAGTGCCATCCTTCCTCCAAGAGTAGCCTGGTAAAATGGACAACATTTTCACTTTTCCAAGGAAGTCTCCCCATATCTAGTGTGGCCTGTGGCATGTTCCCAGACCTTTTCATAGCAGATGGTGAAGGTCTGGGTCTTAGCTGCCTCCTATAAAGATGCAGATGAACAGGAGGAACTGTTTTGGGATCTGTTGTATGCAGTTGAATGAGTTTGTGGGTATTTATGTTATGGTACTGAATTTTCTATCAGGTGTTTTTTTATGTGTTTGAGGTTTTTGAGACATATTTTAAAGGCATTTATGTTTTCTTAATAGCAATCTGCAGACATTCCTGTGGGGATGGATTTTGCTCTAGACCAAACATGTGCACATGCCCAAATGGTCAGATAGCCCCCTCCTGTGGTTCAAAATCAAGTAAGTATTTCTTCTGTGTCTCTGATATTGCTCTTTCGCGTCTGTAAAGCTACTAAGGTATGTAAAATAGTTCAGTGGTCAGTATTTAAGACAAATAACCTCTGAGTCACCAGACGTACTTCTACCACAGGAAGGGGAGTGTAGCTTCCCATGATGAAACTGAAGAATGACTCAGAGACTGGCTATTGGAGACACCTTTTTTTGGCCAAATCAAACCCAAATCAGTCTTATTGAAAGCTATTTTCATTTGCCACTTCGTAACACTAATTCCAGTCTTCCTTGCTTTCTGGAAAATGCCTTGTCTCTGTTCACTGGTAGACACGAACATGTGTACAGCACAAAAATTGTAACGATAGAGATGACTCTTGACAGTTGGCTGAACTTGACATGCTTTGGAATTTTCTTCAGCTTTCAGGGGTTATAAACCAGACACTATGTATGCTGTATGTTAATACCTAGGCCTACAAGCATTAGAGCATTTCCTTGCCAGGCTCAGTACATATCTTCTGAATCTAATACTGCTGACTTTCTTCAGGTGACACTTCCGTAGGTAGTAGAGGTACAGAGTTACTCAAGGTTTTTAAGTGGAACAGCTTTTCATCAGAAAAACAAAGATGCTTTGAAAAGGCAACTTTTCAGAGGGATGACTTTTCCTAGAAATGTTCGTATTTCAAGGTTTCCCAGAGCCAGGGAAAAATAAGTGAAATTAAATTCATCCAATGAACAGAGAACTCAATGGCTAAACATGAGTTGAGTGTTTGATATAAAGTAGGATTTTGCTCAGTTCATATCTGAGACGCCAACTGTAAAGTACTCTGTATTCTCGTTTGAACGTGGTGCTTGTCTTCTAGAATGTAGAAGATTTAGATTTTTTTATGAAATGTGAAGTTTCTGGAAAGAATTTTGGGGAAGACTGGTTCCCACAAATGCCTATAACTGTCTGAACAACATAGTAGCAGAAGTCAGTGGGGGATGCACTCAGCTGAGGTCTGTAGTATTATGCAATGTGGTCATCTTTTTAGTTCTGAATATCTGTTGAGACTCAGTGTGTGGTCTGCTTTGCTTCTGTATTTTTTACCTTGCCATTTTTTTTGCTTTTCTGGTTGATAAGAGTTTTCCCGCATAACTGACCATTTCAGTTTGTGGTTTTAGCATCCTTTTCATGCAATAACAGTGGAAAAACATTAACAACTGCAGAATGTAATGGAATGGCATGTACTAAAATGGTAAATATTGTTCTTTGTAGTTCAACCCATCTCATGCTCCTGTGATGTCTGTTAGGGAGAGGACAGCATGAGGAAGATGTGGAGCTATGGAGTTCCCAGAGAGTACTGGAGGGAGGGAAGGGTGCAAAATGCTGCACAAATGTGGGTGGTGGTGTGTTCCTGCCTGGGTTTGCATCTACTGTTTTACCAGGTGCTTATGCCTTAGTCTTGTAAGCCAGTAAAGGAAGGTATGACCTTCTCCCAAGTACCCTTCAGGGCACAGGAGGAGAGACATAACCTTGTATCTGTTACATGTTTTGGCACCTTTGTAAAAGACAGGAACAAGTGGGCCTTAGTATTACCTCATTTTTTTCTTTGGCCACACTGAAGTCTTTTATGAGTCAAGACTTTAAAGTAGGGTATGAGTAAAGTCTCAGTTCTTCTTGGGGTTCTTTTTCTGAAATATTCTACCATTGATATCCATAGTGGTGCAGGGCTTTACTACAGTGTTTAATCAAGCAGCTTCTAAAGCCTATATGACATAGCTAATTTGGTTTTTGACCATTATTTCTCCTAAGTATGAATTTTCTACTAATCATAAGCTTTAATCAGTGCTGACATTATTTTCCTTGCATTGCTGCATAGGTTTGCCTGCTTTCAACTGTTGATTTTCTGTATACAGTATAAGTATTAATACTTTACAAATAGACTTAGCAGTTGGCTTAAAACATGTATGGTTTATATGCTGTTCAGTTTCTACAGTAATGTAAGATTTTGTGCGTGTGGTTACGTCCCCTTTATTTATTAAAACATATCAATTCTAAAAGCAGAAGTGTCTAGTAAGTTGTAGAGAGAAGACACTCCACTGCTTCTGTGCACTCTTGTGTAATATTTTTTATGATTTAGCACATCATTAGTACTTACAGAACATACTTTGTGTAAGTCATTTGCGCTGTTGGCACTGTAGACAAAACCCACGAATATGTATTTACCCAATAGACCACAATGACTTAGATCTGCAATTAGAAAACAAAATAAACATAAAAAATACTGTTTGACATCAAATGGTTACTGTCAACTGCCTTTGGTAACAATTAATATTTTATCAGAAAATGCATTCAGGAAACCTTATTTTAATTATATGTTTTCAAAAATAAGAAAAAAATCCAATTAAAATAATTTAAAAATTGAATGTAAATGATACATGTTTGTCACATGCAAAATAAAAATAGCAAATACGAGTGAAAATGCCATGATTTTTCAGAATTAAGTGTTTAGCTTCTGATATATGAGATGTGTCTGAGATGTTCTTTGGATATTTTAAGCTACGTGTGTCTTTAGTGCTTAAAGAATCAATAGTGGGCACAGCTTTTATAGCAGCTACACCCATAGACAGAAGCTGAATTAACAGTGACTCTTATACTCTGGTTGTCTGTCAAAATAAAATATTTAATGCAGATTGGAAAGAGTGTGGATTCGAGAGCAAAACAAAGCCTCCAAGTCTGATTTTTATGCAGGTCAGTTTCTGGGACTTTTCTGGTTAAGAGTCAGCTTTAGGAATCTGATTTGTGGTTGAAAAGATCAACCGGTGGTTTTGTCAGCAGTGATTTTAGTGACATCAGTAAACTTGCTGGCTGAGTAGTGGTTATTTCTGTGTAATTAGTGAATTTTTGGGTGTGCTTACAGCAGGCTTGGAGATAAGATTGCCAAGTGTGGAGGCCTCCCTGCCGCTGGCTCTGATGTGTGGGTGCTCTGCCGCTGCAGGTGCACCTGTGTGGAGATGTGCAACACTCTGTGCTGGGGGGAATGTCCTGTGCTCCGTGCTGTGCCAGCTCTGTGGTGGCAGCGGCTTCACTGCTGCCCTCACAGCACCCGGGCTGTGCTGCTCTGTCCATGTCTGTGTCCGTGTGCCTGGCCTTCTTTGTGCTCCATTCACGCTCTGTGATCCTGCCGTGTGCTAGAGCTGCTGCTCTGCCCCCGTGGGAGCTGGGGCAAACAAGGAGGAGGGTGTCAGGCTGCCCCCAGGGTTATGGGTCAGGTCTGTCTCTGAGCTTAGCCCCTGGTTTTGCTTCTGTAGTCAGAATGGTTTGGGCTGGCAGAAGCAGGGAAGGCATTTGCTGATGGGGCTGTCCCTGAAGGAAGGGAGCTGTGACAGAGGCAGCTGTGCTGGGTGCTCGGGGTGATGGCTGTGGAGACAAGGGTCCGTGTCCAGAGCAGAGCCTGCTCCGCTCTCCTGCCAGCAGTGGCAGAGGCACAGCCGAGGACTGAGCTCCTCCTCAGAGACTTCCCGCCCGGAGTCTTCCTCAGAGACTGCCTGTGGTGTGGGGCTGAGCCTGGGCTGTGGCTCCGTGCCCCACGACCCCACTCCTTGGGTGATATGGGAGGTGTCTGCTCAATGGCAGTCAAACCTGGAGCTCAGCCCCTTGCCTTATATTCTGCTTCTGTCAGAGGTAGTGTAGGGTCTTGAATTTCTAATGTTCCCGTAGTTTTTGAGGGTACTGCGGGTTTTGTCTGTGCCTTGTGCAGGGCTGCAGGGCTGCAGGGCAGCAGGCCCGTGTCCCGCCTCGGCGCTAGCTGCCATCTCTCTCCTGAGTCAGTCACTTGACAGGGAAAGCATGCTGAGCATCTGGGATGCGATGAGGCCGTCATTCCTTGTTTACAGCTCCTGGCAGGCAAAGCCCTGCGTCATGCACGGCCGGGGCTGGGAGCGTTTCCTCAGCAGTGGCACAGAGGCGAGAGCCGGCCTCTGCTGCGGTGCCCGCTGGCTGCCCTGCCGCGCCCTCAGCCTGAGGCGCTGGGCCAGCGCTGGGCTCCGCTGGCTTTCCCACCTGAGGGCTGCACACCCTCACGCCTCACGTTTCTTGGTTTGGGATGGCAGAGTAGACAGCACGTGTGCTACCTTTCGTCTGCTTGGTGAGCTCCTGCATGTTTTGTGAGCGTTTGTGGTTGTGGTAGCGCTCTGGGTGTGATGAAGTCTTTACTCAGTTTTGCTGGGTATTTATTTAAACAGTCAGGAACTGTTATGCTTAAGAGGGCAGCACTTTGATAAAAAACACAACTATCGCCCACACGCAAAGCCTGTGTGGATATGTATGGTCTTGCTGGCCCTTCTGCAGGTTTGTAAAGTTGTGTTCCTGCAGTTATTCCTGTTTTGACTTCAGACATTTCCAGTGCAGACTGTTTACAAATTGGATGTGAAAAAGAACAATGATTGATTAAAAGCAACCATTTATTAATGTTAACATTTCCTGTGCATGCCAAGATAAGGCAAAGCTATATACATTGATTTACCAGCCTTATGGTAATTCCTGCACTTTTTCTTTGGATCTCTGTCAGTGTGGTATCTTGGAACAGGTTGTTTCATTTACCGGAATATCCCCACTGACATTAATGGAATTGTTGATATAGCTGAGAAAAGAGAACCTGGACCTGCAGTATTATGCTAGTTTTCAAAAATGCATTTTAAAAATCATCATCTGAGCTCCAGACAGCCTTTGAATGTGTTTCTGTAAACTTTTGGAAGGATAATATTACAGAGTAGTCTGTATGATTTTGGAAGTAGTCTTTTCAACGTTCCCGCAAAAGAGGGCAGAAAATAAGTAATTAGTTTACTGACTCTGTGTCAGTGATCCTCTTGCTGGTAACAGGCGAGAAAGCTCACTGATTTAAATGGCTCATTTTAGCAAGGGTGACTGGGTGTCCCAGCAGTCTCCCATAATGATTTTAGTTTCACAAGGAGGAAGAAATATTTTACCTTGGAAAAGGTCTTTTAAGAAGCAGTAAGATAAGTTATGGAAACTTTCTGTGTATATTTCCTCCCAAAATGAGGAAATATACTTTATTTATACATGAACAGATAATATGAAAATCATCATTTAAGCTACTGTTAACCTTTTTATCTCGAATGTAGTTCAAACTACTTAAATGGCTTTGGTCTTCATGTGGGAATGGAAATTAGCTCTTGGCATAGCTTGCTCAATTGAAATCAGTTTGTGGTTTTTAAGTTCCTTCCCTGCTTGACAGATGATATCATTTCCTATGCTTTTTGTAATCCCCTCTGTTTTTCTAAGATTGTATAAAGCTGAGTTGAACTACACATTTTAAAGTAACTGTACACCTTTTTCTGACCTACTTAGGACATTGTCCAAAAATCTTCACCAGATATTCACTCTGTATTTGCAGACAATTTTGCTTTTTATTGAGGAATGTTAGTGCATTTTTGTTGCTTGAAGTACTGAAGTACATCCAAGGCAGAACAAAGATGTATGATAACTATTAGACACATAAGAAATGTAATACACAGTTTTTGCTTTTATAATTAAAGAATTAAGATTACTAGTGTTTTAAATACTAGATTGCTTTAAATTCTTTCTCCAGTTGTATGTTTTACTTGTGTTTTGTGGATTCATATTGTTATAGAAGGCAGTAGAGTTAAAATTATTATTTCTACTTGAAAATAAAAAAAAATTCTATTCACATACTTCTGAACTGTTAAAAGCCAAATGATGCCTAAGGGTTTTGTGTGAGATGAAAAATTCAGTGTTTGGCATGGCACCTGTTAGCTGCAGGCTCTGACAGGACATGCAGTTTCCATTATTCAGTCCTGAGCATTTCAGACAGCATGGTGTAGGTATCCAGTGCTCCATCACAGTCTACTGAAATGCTGGTCAGACTGTAATCCTATCTGGGGAGGAGCCTTTCATGTGGTTCCTGTTAAGACGAAAACCATTTCCCAGCTGCTTACTGGAGTGCAGGCCCCAGTTCACAGCTGTGTTGGACAGCAGGACCTGTAAGGACTTCACTTTGTTGGGAGACCTGCCCACTTCTCTATGCCTGATGAAGAGCCTGACATACTTTTAGTTGCTCCCAACATCTAGTTAAGGAATACATTTGCCCTTATTGCTAGAAAAGTGCAGGAGAGACATTGTGCTTTACTGGCATGGGGCTTAAGCTGCCTGTTAACCACTATAAGTGGTGGGGCTGCAGCTGAGGAGAGTGTGCTGCTGCTCCCCTGCCTCTGCCCTTGGCAGGGGAAGGTTGTTGGCTCTGGGGAAGTGCTGTCTGTGAGCTCTGCAGCTCCCAAGCACAGCAGCTCTACTGATGGGGTGAGCCCACAGTTGGCATACAGAAGGAAATCACTCTGTTATTTCTCCTTTTTGTGCAAGAAGTCCTGCCTGGCCAGGTCAGCTTCTGGTGTTGCATGTGTTGGCAGAACAGCGTTGTCTTCTGGAGCTTCCTTATATGCTTCCCTTTAATACTTCTCTCCCCCACTTCCCAGATGATAAGACTCCCTTTCTAATGGTGCTGTCTGCCAGAAGTTTAGTGCTTTTCCCTTAGTGAAGGCTTTTTCTCATAATTGCAAAGTAGGAAAGAAATGTTGAGGATTTATGCTCATATGAAATGCCTTTGTCTTCACTTGAATGAGGGGGCATCAAGTCCTTGCACCATGTCCTGTATTCCTTAGGAACTGTATATCTGTGTTGCGTTCTGTAGTGCCATTTCAAGTATCTGTCCTAAAATGTGCATTCTTGACTTCTGACACTTTCTAGTTCACAGAATCTATCCCTAAAAAAAAGTGAAGTCCTTTAGCAAGCAGTAAAGTGTTTCTGACTGGTTTGATTTAACTGAGGAAAATCTTTTTTCCTTTCAAGTCCAACACTGTAACATCCGGTGCATGAATGGAGGTAGCTGCAGTGATGACCATTGCCTCTGTCAGAAGGGATACACAGGAACACACTGTGGACAGCGTAAGTACACTTCTAGGAATGCAGATACTGTTAAGTGATTCTGTGATGTGTGGATTGGACACCCTTTAGCACTAAATTTCAGCTGCTGTTGAGCTTGCTGTTGATCAGGTATAGTGAAATTTCACAGAAAAACACGTGACTTTGTAATGAATGCTGAGTGAATTCTTACTGATTGAGACTATTAAAATAAACATCATGTGACTTCATAATAATTGGATATAACTGGATCCTGCAGTTCTCACACTGCCATAATTCCCATTGACCTCCAGGACTTTTCACCCACTAGAGCAATGGGTCATACATCTAAACTTTACAAGGGATTCAGTTTTCATTTTATAGACAAAGTAAAGATTTTTAATACAAAGTCTTGTTTGCATTTCAGGGTTTGCATCAGACTTAGCTAGTATGCTTTAGAAATTTTTACGTTGTCTTATTAGAGTTGATCGACAGATTTTTTTTATTTCCTCAGTCAGTCCTTAGCCAAAAGCATTCCTGGATCTGCTGCTTGAAATCTCTCCCAAACTGACTCTGGTGCTCTCTTGTTCTTCTTGGCTGGAATGCTGTGAAGTAACTCAAATAAGGATGTAGACACTGCTTTTAACCAGGGCTGTCGCATTGCTATCTAGTGAACTGTTGGTCTGACACGGAAAATGTGTTTAGCTCATTTAATGGAAACCTTTTGTGCTCTGTCAAAATCAATGGCACACTTTACATGAACTTCAGTGGGACCCAGAATTTACTCTAATAATCTGGAGGAGGATCACATGGTGAAGGGATTAAGAATTGTATTTCTGCCTTCACTGTGAAATATCAAGTGGATAAAAGAGGATGAGTGGAAATCTTCTTTCTGCTGAAGTGAATATGAAACGGAACAAAGAATAACATTACTCAATGAGCATCGAATTGTATTTAAAATCTCCTTTTTCATGTGCATGTTGTATTTTCTGATTATTTTTGAGAGAAATTGCTTTTGGAGTTTATTATAAAAAATTGAGTTCTGAAGCTAGTGACAACATGATACAGAGGAAGAGTATCTTGAATTAACATGGAATAGATATTGATTACATTTTGCTATCCTAGTTAATAGCATTATTTATTTAACACCAGCAAACAGCCTTTTAATACTGCATTATTACAAGAGGAACAAACACATTTGAGGATTTAGAGATGAAATATTCCTCTGCATCTTCTATCTGCAATCACTGTTTATTTGTTACAAGTTTGAAAGAGATACTATTTTGAAGTTATGGGGTTGTCTAGCTATCCCAAAGAGAAAGGCTCTGAGAGGTCAGAAAAGCTGTGGTTGTTCCTGTATTTGTGTTATGCTCCCTTGAAAAGTTGAGTTCATGGTGCTAATGAGGCCAGGAAGTAGTAAAAGGTCATTAAGTAGATTCTAGGAAAAGAGTTTGGTATCCTGTTATGTTTAGCATTTTTACCAGTTTACCTAAGTTGGCCAAGTACATACCTTCGTGTCTTTCTGAAAATAGCTCAATAAAGATTACTCTTGCCTTCCCTTTGATACAGCTGTCTGTGAAAACGGATGTCTGAATGGAGGGAGATGCGTGGCTCCGAACCGATGTGCTTGCACGTATGGCTTTACTGGACCCCAGTGTGAGAGAGGTACGTGCCCTGAATCAGTGGGAGTAATTATGTTCCGACACCTCTAACAGTAGGGTTGTTGGGCCGTTACCTATTGTATTCTATAGCTGAATTGATTGTGTTTGCTTTTGTTGGTCTCAAGATGGAAAATAAATTTTAAGTAGCATTTTTAGAAGTATGTGAACTTCATAAGGATAGAGGCCAGGTGAAACACAGATGGAACTGTTTACTTTTTTTGTGATGAAAACACTCCAGTGGGAGAGGTGGCAAATGAAAGTTTTTTTGTGCTTTTGCTTAAACTTCAGTTCGTAAGTCATCAGAAAAGGTCTTTGAATCTGATATACGTGATAAGTAGCATCTTGCCTCTGTCTTTATTATGTTTTCTTTTGCAGAGTTTATTCATTTTTCCATTTTGTACAGATTTATTGTTTTCAATTTGAGCTTTTTAGTTGCATATCCATAGTGATAATCTTCAAATGAAAACACGATACCAACTACCTTATATGGTATGTGGATTTTTTTCAGAGTTATTAAACCAATTTAATATTTCATTTGTGAACAGTATAGTGGACAATGTTTAGGTATAGTGCTGTTGAGTTTTATGAAAATACAAATAAAGTATTTTCATTTGTCAGAGCAACTGGTCTGTGTAGTGGGAAATTCATACATACTACACATAAAATAGGTTGTGTTACATATCTGTGAACCTGGGACAGAATAGACATTAATAATCTGATTTTGGGCTTCCATGTAGAGGATGTCCTTAGCACATGAAATTGCTGTCAATGGGTGTGTCAGATGATCTCTGCTGTCAGTTCTGCACCTGGAGCAGTAATGGTTGGCTTTTTTATGTGGGCAGCGTAGGTGGGTGATATGGAACAACTCTGAGGGGACCAATGCTTTTTTTTCTGTGCTGAAACAGATGGTAGGACGAAGCAGGTATTCCCTGCACTCCCTACAGTAGATAAAATTGCTGTGTTGGCACTGTGTGAAGTCTTGCCAGTTGTCAACTCGGATGTTATAAAAAAAGTAGTTCAAACCAGTGGTGAGTTTTTTCCAAAGACTGAAAAGTAGCTCAGTTCTGAATCATGGGATCTCACTGCTGGAGAGGAGTAAGAGGAATGGGCAATTAGGTTAAAATTCCTAAGTTTGAAGAGAATAAATGCTTATAGGGGAGAATGCACTGAATATTACTGCAAAGACTTGGAATTTCAAGCAATTACTGCTTGGTCTTCATGGGTGAAGTTTTCGAGCCTTCAGTCTGGTGAGGAGGTGTAAAGTGTAAGTTCAGAAGAAGATTGTTCAGTGCTACTTCTGTGCTGCCTCATCTGAGACCAGTTTGACTCCATATCATTAGGGCAAGTTTCTATGCTGAATCCTGGTAACAACTGCAGTCCTGTCCCTCAGGGCTCCTTCCTGGTGGTGGGTGGAGTGAGAAACTGGTGGCACAGAGCCATTTGAGCCAAGTCAAGCTGTCCTGAAATTACGTGCATGCTATTGAGCACAATTGAGGTGTAAATCTGTAACTTACATGCCTTGTCCACAGGCAGTTTTTTACTTAAAACATGTGTTTGATTTTATAGTTATCAATAAAAGAGAAAACAGACATTAATGAGCTGTAGTATTCCTGGTTAATGCTTGCTTGCTGTGTTGAGGCCAAATGATTGTCATATCTTCCCAGAAAACCTCTGAAATTTGGCTGCTTTCACAGATTTCCTGCAGCCTCTCTACCTAGCTGAGCTAATATGTTCCCCTCCTCTAAAAAGGGTGTGGTGGTTTTTGGTCTCAGAATCACATTATGCCATGAGAAAAACTTTTTCTGAAGATAACTTTTAAAGTATAAACTAATCTTGGTCTTAGAATAACTTGCCTTGTTCAGCACATGCACCTGTGTGGTCACTGGAGAGTTGTCTGGCTGCATATGATTTTACACAGCTGTCAGCTAAGTAAGAGGTCCATATTTTGAATCTAGCTTTGGAAAGTTCTGTGGATTTGACACTCCCTGGTGGGCTTCTGATGTACATGTGGATGGATATTAGCCAGTAAATTGTCAAGATTCATGCCTTGTAGAGTAATTCCGTGTGTTTATTAGAAAGAAAAGAAAGAGGGGAGGAAACAAAACAACAAAACCAAAGCATCTCTGTGTATGGAGGGGGGTGGGAAAGGAAAATACTCAAGAGAAATAGTCTCTTAAACTATGCCATTTCTGGGGAAGCAGGAGAAGCAGATTGTTTTGAAAACACCATTTCTGGATATAAACGTAATGTGAAGTGATACAGTTTTGTGGCATACACATTCTCCATCTGTTTGGCTGTGGTTTGACTTCTAGGTTATGCCATCCCACAGACTAACAGTTATGGAAGTAATTTACTGCTGTGTATCACCCAGTGCTTTTCTCTACAAGCATCAGCTAACAGTAACAGTCAAAGAGTGTTTGTGGCACATATGTCACACACCAAAGAATATTCCAGCCTTTGCTGCATATGTCATAACTTAGAACTGACTTGAATAAAACAATGTCGAGGCAACCAAACATGTGGGGTTATTCTAATAATCCGATAGAGAAAACACTTAAAATGTTGCAGGTGGTTGGAACAAAATCAGATCCAGTTTCTTATATACAGAGACAAGTTGTGTAGTTCTGTGTCTACTGTTTTAAGTATTTTTTCCTTACATTACCTCAGTAAATGCTGACCATGCGATTGTTAATGAAGATCTGCAAGACTTCTGTGTAGGTCACTAGCATCAAATACATGCACAGTGAAGGGCTTTATCTGATGAAAGACCCACTGCTTTCACAGTTCAGCAAACTCCATCAAATTTGCGGCATGAGTATTTCTATGTATTTATTCAGTCATTCTTTGAGAGGGTAGCAGCTGGCCTTGGACAGTTTTGGCACACAAATTGCTTTTTTGTATGTCTTAGAAGTGTTAATCTTAGTGTAAAGCACTATAAACATGAACACGAGGAATTTTGAGATTCACTTTTATCAGTGGAGTTCCTCTTCATGTCCTGGGAGTGTGTTCCACGTCACTGGTGAGACAGGCTTCGCCAGAGCTGGATCAATAACTTTATCATGCTGCAAGTGGTGCACATGTATCATTAACTCCTGAGCTGTTGTGTGTGGTGTTTGGCTCCTTTCCAGAGCAGGAGAAGCTGCCTGGATGTACAGTCAAGTATATGCAGCTGTATCATAAAACAACAGACCTGGCTTTGCTGTGGAATAGTGTTCAAAAAGGTGGGCTTGACGTAAACTCAGCAGTAGAAGTGTAGTGGACTTGGGAATGCTTCCTACAGGCATTTAAGACACATTTGAAATACATAGCCCAGGAAGGAAAATATTTCACAGATATTGTCTCAGTTAAAAGTTGAACTTCAGGGACTTCTTTTAGGAAGATGCTGAGTTCTCTGGCGGTGATCTGGTGATGGGCTTTGACTTGCCTTTAAATTCAAACCCAAGATGTCAATATGCCTAGAATTATGCAACTGCTTAAGGGCCTTGCTGGATTTTGGCCCAAGCTTTCAGAGTTAGTTAAGATCTGAGATGCACTCAGCTTTTTGCTTATCAGTAGTCATATTATTAATGAAATCACAGGTAGCAGAAAGTGAAGATGTGAGCAAAGCAAAATTTCTCCCACTGGATGCCATCTTTATGCCATTTGACTATTAATGCTGAATAACTTGAGTGAGCTACAGATTCTGCAGTTTCTTTTAGAGTTGCTGAAGAGACTGAGAGCAGAGACTTAGCTTATGTTCCCTTGAGGATTATTCAGAACATCAACAGCTCTTTCTGTTGTCTGTAAAAGAGCCTAGGGGATTTAGCTGGCTATGGGAGATGCCCACGTTTGGGTCATGTGAAAACATCCCTGTATCCTGCACTTTATGGAAGTCCAGAGGAAAAATTGATGTTAGGAGCTCAGGGAGACCAAACAACCCTCTCAGATTTGGTGGAGCTGTCTCCAAATTTGTGCACGAAGGCTTTCTTGACTCTTTGAAACTCTTTCTCTTTGGACATTTTGGCGATAGTACTTTAAGAGGGCGAGTTCCATATAATAGAAGATTGTATATTGTTATCCTTGTATTGCAGAAATGCAATGAAATGTGCTTTTCTTTTTCTGTTTTCTGTCTGGATTCATTTAGAGGAACACAGTGGAAGCTTAGAATGTGTTACAGCCCTGTTTGTTTATTTGAATGCTTGTGACAACATCAGGGGCTCAATCCTGCTGCATTCTGGAGTTTTGCCACTCGCTTCACATAGGTGCAGAATTGGGCCTGATGTAGTTCAAACATTAAAAACATACCACGTGTGTTTTGTTTTTTTATGGACTCAGAATATGAGCAAACGATTGCTTTTTCTTCAAACAGAGTAGTTTCTGTACTGCTCTCTTCATGGCAGGAATTTTTGCATAATTTTTAATTATATTTGGCCATTATTAAAAGTTCCCAGAATTAATGCCATATGTAAAAATATCTTTCCCAGAGCCTCTCTATGAAAGTGCAGCTGCTGAAAGTGGTCAAGAGTAATGTAGGACTCTGTATATTTTTTTTTCTTTCTAAATACTACAACGGGTAGAATGTTTTTACAAAGAGGACACTGCACCCCTTAGTGTGCCCCGTCTCTGGTATTTAGTCTAAATGGAAAGTAAATAACAAAGTGTAGATAGCAGTAAAAGTATGTTCCCAAAGCCTTATGTTGCATTTAAAGTAGTATTGCAGCATATGGTAGCTGGCAAACATTTGAATAAACTTGATTTCTGTTGCTTTCTTCCAAGAAACACATCTGTTGACATAGACATGTAGTTTCTGCAGCCCTGTAACATGAATGCATGTACAGTGTTATAGCAGCAAGCTGAAGGATGGCTAAACCTGAAGGCCTGCAATAAGGACTCTTGCACACATTCTTCCTCCTGAAAAGTTATGAGAAATGGCTTCAGGCTGAAGATTAATATATTTAGTCACAGAGTGATGTTTTACTGACTTTAAAATAATTTCAGCATATGTTGTCACCCTTGATGTCTTTCAGTTTTAGAATAAAAATTCCTTTGGATTATCTTTTCTATGAAAGAGGTTGAGATAACTGGATGAGTTTTTTAATTTTTAAAATTGAAGCTGCAGCTTTATGGTGGAGAAGTCAGCCTCTACAGAATGATTGTGTGTGATTTAAGGTGGTTTGTAATACTTAGCAATATACTCAATAGATCTCTGGATCAGAACTCAGGACTCAGCTTGGTCTGTTATTTGATGCCAAAAAGCATTTTTAGGAATCTTATGTATAGGCAGGCTTTTATCCATTGTTCTGGTCCTTGGAAGTACACCCCATAACTGGTCCTGTGTTGCTTGCTCTATGCTTTGTGTGTCTTAAAATATCACATAGCAAGTTTTAAAATGTTTCTTCAGATATATGCTTATAAGCTTAATCAAGACCCATAAATGATTAAGTACATATGGCTTAGGTCTCTTGTGAGATGTGAGGTCTCCAACTTTTGTGCATGAAGCTGAACATTTACATTTTGTTCCAAATTGAGTTTTGATTTCAGTCAAACAAATCTGAAGTTTTCATTCAGCTATTTGGCAGACCTTTTTATATTTCCTTGCCTTCTTGATTGGCTGCTAAGGACACTGACCTTTAGATGTGCAGTAAAGTATTGTTTGGACTTCGCTTTGTTTTGATTTTAGTTGTAGCAGTGGAGATGCATACAAATTTAATCACAAATTGTGGAGTCTATATTTGGTATAAATTATCATAAGAGGGGAGGAATGAAATAGCTGCATTCTTCTAATCTGTAAGATTTGGTTCTTGCATGTAGGACATTGAAAGGACTCACAGGTGAGTCACTAGATCATTCTTCTGGTACTCCAGACAGCTTTGTTGTTGAACCTGACTCCTAGCTCCAGTTCTGCTGGCAGCCTCTGGCTCCTGTTTGCTGTGCAAGAAGTTGGGTTCAGCTTTCACTGCAGCCCGGCTGGACCTTGCGCTGGCTTTGCTTGTGTGTGGTTCTTGCACTCTGCCTTGGAGTGTCTTGAGAAATGAAGAGTGGAGGCCTGTGGAGAAGAGGCTTTGTAGAAGTTACCTACACAGAGGGATGTCTGTGTTTGTTTGATTATGGGATGTTACAAGCAGGTCATGCAGATAAGAGTTCTGTATACACAGTGCAGACAGTTGAAAAAAGTAACTTCCCTGAATGGCCTGCGCTGC
Organism: Melanocharis versteri; assembly: GCA_013397845.1. Classification (NCBI taxonomy): domain Eukaryota; kingdom Metazoa; phylum Chordata; class Aves; order Passeriformes; family Melanocharitidae; genus Melanocharis; species Melanocharis versteri. Next base: position 2,296,500 of record VZTG01007483.1, on the reverse strand, counting down.
CAGATCTGTGCTCTGCAGTGCTCCAGGGAGAATTGGAAAGAATCCCTCTCATGTGTTGTATCACGAGAGTCAATTTTTTTTGTGTGTGTGTGTGCTGAAAGATTGAATCAGCTTCTATTGATATTGGTTGTCATTGCAGCACGGTGTTACATTTGAGGCCTTCGGAATGAGTGCCTTCAGGCTGTTCTTCCCATCTTAGTACCATTGTATCAGGCCTAGTTTTCTAATTTCAGCCAAAACTTGTAGAAAATAAAACAGCTGGGCACAACTGATTTCTCATGGAACTTTCCAAAGAAAAGGTGCCTTTGAAATGGTGACTCCCAGAGTGGGACATAATATAGGGAATGAGTAAATACAGCTGAGAACTTACCTAACAATGCCTACTTAGCTGTTTATGGAGAAAATTATTCCTTCTTCTCTAGGCTGCAATGTATTTTGATATAAGAAAGCACTGCTACCTGAAATCCTCTCATTTGTTACAGTGAAAACAAATGTTCTCCTTATGAATCACCCATTCATATTTTTTTTTTTCTTGTTGGGCTGGTAAGCTGAGAATTTTTGTTAGAGTTGCCACAGAAACAAATATCAGTATGCATGATGCCTCAGACAAGTTTGTGACTTACTTTTTTTTCTTTGTTTTTACAAGTGATCTAAAACTTTCTTGATGGTTAGTTCTAACAAAGAAAAGAAACCTCTTTTAAAACAGATCTAGCCTAACGAAAGGATAAACTGACGAAGGCATTTCCAAGTAAAACAATTCTTTTATGTAGGTCAGCTGCAAAATGCTAATGAAAATGCATCTTAAACAGAGGTGCTCCAAGTGGTCAGTGCAACTGTTTTGACACATATAAGCTTTTTTTGCTAAGTATTCGTAACAGAGCTGTTGAAATCTCTGTAAAAAATAAAATTTTTCTGAAGTAAACTGTTAGATTTAGAAAGAGATCTATCCTGTATCAGCATAAAAGCTGCAAAAAATTGTGGGAAACAACTACCTAAGAACATCTGTAAGAACAGGCACATTCTCACTTTCAGTTGCCCTTGAGAGGTTCATGAATAATGACTGAGTAGTTTTTATATTTTTTTTTCATGACAGCTTGTACAGTTTGGCACTTTAGAGAAATGCTGTAGGAAAAGAAAAGAGGCCTAAATAAGGTCTGAAACGAAAGGAGCCCTGAGAGAAATATCACTCTCCAAATTCTGCTATGCTGTAAAACAGAGCCTGGCTTTGCACTCTTTATCCAGAAGAAACTTCTTTTGGAAAAAGGTGGAATTTTGCCACATAAACAAACCAAGATTCAGTATTTCCCTTTGTAGGAAGGTGTGCAAAGGCTAGGGATAAGTAATTATAAAAAAGCGTGAAAGTTATTAAAAATTATTATGCACATGTGTTTACACATATATACACATGGGTGTGTTTACACATATGTACACACATGGGTTTATATTTTAAGAACTATGAACCCTTTTAAGCATCTGATTTTTGATTGTGATCTTATACATTTACTTTGTATCTATTGCTAGTGTTACCCAAGCTAAACTAGCACAGGTAGGTTAATGGAGCTGCAGTCTGCTGTGCCATAGCCTTTATTTCTTTCTGTGGTGGTGTAATTCAGATTATAGGTCTCCCATTCTGAAGGAGTGGGCTCTGCATTGTTTTACTTGTCCCTGAATGTTTAACTTAGCGTGTGACTCAATTTTTAAAAAGCGTTTAACTCGAGTAAGCCTGGCTTACCAAGTGATCTTGGTCGTGTTTTATAATGATCCTCTCCTCAGTGTTTATGTTTTTTGCAAAGTTTACCGGAAGATTGCCAGGTGTTCAGCACTGTCCCCATTTGCTCCTTACTCCTTGGAATGAATGGTCTTCTGTGACCCTCTAGGGCTTTTTCTTCTGACACAGAGGTGCTGACAGTCATAGGGAAGCAGGAGCTGAGTAGAAACCTGTATGCTCACAGTTCTTGCCTCCTTGGGGAAGTGGTGGCTGAGGCTTTCATCCTGCACTGCTGCACACAGCCTGGGACAAAGCCAGAGGTGTCCTTGCTGGCATTGCAGCAGTGGTCATAAGTTCAGTGATATTTTACTAGACTCACCATTTTCCTTATTTCTGCATATGCAGGGACCTCATAATGCTCTCTGGTCTCAAGATTAAGCCACCAGTTTTTGCTCTAGGTCCTTTTATCTCAGTCCCATTGCTTACAATGGCTCCATTGAATCTATTGATAGCTGAATTTTCAGCAAGGTTTGGAAAATCAGTTTGTCTCCAGCAAAAACAGACAGCACACCAAAATGCATATCTGCTGTTTAGTGGGGTAACTCCTACCTATCAAACAATGTATTTACGTTCTTTTAAAAATAGAACTGTAAGAATTACAGGAAGAGAGGGTAATTTCTAACTGTATTTCAGCTTACAGAATTGCTTGGAGTGGAAGGGGCCTCTTGAGATCACCTAGTCCAACTCCCCTGCTCAAGCAGAATCAGCTGGAGCAGGTTGCCCAGGACTGTGTCCAGTCACTCTCTGGAAAATGTGCTAAAATATCCGTTTGGCCTGGGGTTTGTAACACCTCCAGCTGTACCGTTCAGACCTATTAGCTATTTAATGAAGATCCAGTGCTAACATTGTCAAAGTGTTCATAATTCTGGATCTTCTGCATTTTTTTCTTACTTGTGTATTCTGTTATCCAGAGAGTGTTTGTCCTGTGGCAGTGATTGATTGAGTGCTGTGAAATGAAAGCACATGTTATGCTGATAATTTCTAATGTACTTGCCTAATAAAATTCTAAAAATGGAACAGTTAGTTTAAAAATAAAAAATAAGCTGACAAAATTACAAGTGTTCGTGGGATGTGGAATAGGGAATGGTTTTAAATCCGAGTAATACTGATAACTACAGGCACACTGTCAGGGGAGTTTTCCTGTTTGCACTTGACACTAACTGTAGTTACCTGCTTGTCACTTAACACAAAAAGATGGGGTGACCTATTAGGTACTTGATAATTTCACCTGATTTAGGAAACAGCTGGGTCCCTCAGTGATGGGAGATTTTAGGACCTCAAAAGCTCCTGTTTGCTTATGTTTCTGAGAACTACAGCAAGAAAAAAAGTGGTAAACATACAGTGGAAAGAGTATGGTGTGCACTTTCTTCAGAGTGCAGTTAAGGTGGATCCTAAAGTGAGACACACCTTGAACTGTTTCTTCAAGGGACATTGGACTGGTCTCTGGGCTGGATTGTCCAGATGTCTTAGCTCAATTGAGCAGTACAGTGACAGAGCTCTACTTGGACTTGAAATGTTTATAAGAGGTAATAGTAAAACCAGCAAGCAATGAAGAATATTGTCCTGCTGGGATATGATGAAAGCCTTTATGAGAATCTCCATGTCCTGGTGGGACAGTATGGGTGGTAACTTAGAGAGATTTGTAAAATGTAAGTATGACAGCTTTACAGTCGGATTAATACAGGCTTCAGAAGAAGCCACAAAGTCAAAAATTACTTCCAAGCCACAGGCTTCAAAGGCCAAAAGATCTGCAGTGAAAAAAGAGGTGAGTGGTCTACCTCTGTGAAAGGATTCTATGGAAGGAAAGCTGATGTTAAGTTACTTTGGCTCCAATAGCCTTTAAGATAAGATATAGCTTAATGATGCAGATATAATGTCTGGAACTGAATTACACCACATGGTGTGAACTAATTCCAGCTACTTGATCCTTGAGTTGAGGGGTTAAAGAGTAATAAGAGGGCAGTTTGTGAACTTTTTGAGGTATTGATGTAAGGAGAAAGTAATGTTTTAATACACTGAAATTTGGTAGTTATAGGGGCTTTTAAAGCAAAAGTAAGAGAAACAGGTGAGAAGGGAAGATAGGCAAGAAGATGATGACAGAGAGGATCTAGCCAAACAGTTTTCACACATCTTGGGAAAAGAGTATTGGAGGCAGGTTGAGACTTTTAGACTGCTGCTTGGGCAGGGGAGACCCAGTGGAGATGTGCATTCCATTCATCTGAATGGCTCTTCTAGTAAAAACATTGCTAGACACAAGCACAGGCCAGGAACGGCAAATGATGAATGGCTTTGCAAGCTATCTTGCTGGGTATTTAATCTGTGTGGTTATCTAAATAATTTGAAATGCTTCTCTTGGCCTGAGCCAGGCTGGACAAAATGAAGTGCCATGCATTAAATCTTGTGCTATTTCAGTTCTCAGGTCCCAGCAGGAACCCAACAAGATATGGCTCCATGAAAGGTGATACTATATTAAACTAACAGTACAAGTTGTATCAAACTTGTTTCCAAATTCAGTACAAAAAGTCGTGGTTTTTGAAGGCATTTTAAATCTAGCCCTAGCACTTCAGTCACTTGCTGATGTCAGTACAAAAAAAGTGCTTTGTGCAGCTGCTGAGTGCAAGGAAGATGAGAGGTTAAATTGGGTTAGCGGAAATGAAAGACGTGTGGTGGAAGAAGTTTTGGTATCAGAATGTTTATGGAACTTGTCATTAAATAACAGAAGTGTTTAAATTGGAGGCCAAATTTAAAGCATTCCTTTTAATAAATTTTCCCTATTTATGTGCAATTGAAATTATTTACAAAGGTGTACAAGGAAACATTAATTTCTTTCCCTCTTAAAAAGGAAAGATGGTGGCAAATCTGTCTCAGTCTCTTACTGTTCAAGCCTTCTTGAGCTCAGGCCTGAGCCACCGGTGTGTATTAAAAGAATTCTGCTATTCTTACTACAGTTGATTACAGTGCTCTGTTATAAAGGGTGGAGGCACTTGGTGGTTCTCCAAAGAAAGTGAGTAATAATTGACCTAATGTACAGAGCACATGAATAACATATTCTTTTGGTAAGAAATTTATGTTTTACAGGGTGTGCTAGAGTTCACATCCCTTTTTCACATCTTCCAAAAGATTTTAAAATACTCAGCTGCTCTATTAAATTTCTAATTCAACAAATACTCAAATACAAAGTATGCATTAGATAAAGCTCTTGAGTTGAATCCAAACATTGAAAAATCTTTTAATCTGCCTTGAAAACAGCTGTTTAGAATTTTGAGTAGAAATAACAACTTCCTTCAGCCTACGTTGTTGATGTCCATTTCAGTTCAAGCTGGGAGGAATTTCTCTTTGTTACTCTGCAACAGCAGCAAGCCTTTGCATCTATGATTTGACTCTCCCCGAAACATTAGGACTGGTATCCTTGTCCTCTTTGAAATAGATGGTAACACTTCCTTTGAATTCAGTATAATGGAGGAGAGACTTACTGAGAAGACTTAAGATAGTTTTGACACTTCAGTGGGAGTTGTGCAGCTTACAGGAGCTCCTTTTAACATCTCCCACTACTGAGAGACTGCCTCTGTCACTTTGTCTGCTGAAGGAATTCTTGATATGAGAATTGAGTTTTTTAGTGTCTGAAATTATTTAAACAAATCAGATGGGGTTTGTGCATATGCACATATAACTTTTATTTTTTGTTCGTAAATATCTGGGTAATTTGATAAAGAGTTACACAGTGACTCGGCATCAAATACCACATACAAGATTTCTAGGCAGCTGCCCATTGCATCCAAGGAAATACCAAAAGAGTTCAAGATGACTGGCATTTCAATGAACATCTAAAGCAGTAATGATTTGCCACTTAGTGTAAACTATTGCCAAAACCCTGCAGGGAATGGCTTGTGTTTATTCTACAGCCTGTTTTACTGTGTCCAGAGGGTAGATTGTACATGCATTTTGCACACACAAACACAGACACACATACGCTTGTGCCTGGGTTGGTTTTATATTCAGACATTTGGGCAGTACTTTAAACTCAAAGGTAGAAGTCTTGATGTTGTTCAGAGAAGTGAAGCCTGGATGAAACTTCGTGTTCACTATCAAAGTGATACAAAACCTACTCACATAAAATAAAGGGATGCCCAAAGACCTAAGTGGGCTTTGAATCAGGAGTCAGAGAGACCTGACCAGATCTTGTCAGCCAGATTTCAATAAGGTTATTGAGAAAGCAGTTAGATCTGTGCTATGCTACCACACAATACTATCAATCAGTAATTTTGGATGAAAGTTAGAAGTGCTTAAATGCATAAGCCAAAAATATGGACATGTTTTAGCAAATATTGTGGGTAAAGTGTATAGAAAATACCATTATATGGAATGGTATTTATTAACTGCAGCTAGTGATTTCAAGATGATGAGTAAGAAATATTCTAGTAGAGTAAATAGCAAGGAAAATCCGTACAGCCTCTTTCAGTTTTATAATACACTGTTCTTTTCCTTTTGGGCTTACGTGCCACATACACAGTCTTTCATGTGATATTCTCATTTCCGAAGTGCTTTTGGAATGCAAGTGTGTTAATGTACATTGATTAACACCTAGACAAGTTTGTATATGTGTCCTCCACTAGCCACTGATGAAGCGTAAGTAGCCCTTTTAAATCTGAAGGAGATGTTCACTTTTTTGTAGGATTTGGGTTATGCTTAAATTTGAGCAGATGTGGAAGGGGTTTGGACCTTCCTTTTTTGCTGAGATGATGTGCTTGTGTCTTTTTTTATGTTTGTTGTTTTTGTTTAAGTAGTCAGTACTGTGTTTGCAGTGGGGGGATGTTGGTGCAGAGGTGCAGGCACAGTACCCAAGATGCCAGTGATTCTCTGCACCTCTGCCAAAGTGGAATGAGATCACAGGCTGTCAGCAGAATTGCTGCCCTGCAGAGGGGCAGCCTGATGGTCACATGAAAAATAACCAAGATCACTTTTGTGGACAGGGCTTTTAATCAGCTGTTTAAAAGTTGCTGATCGAATTTCAAGTTTCTAATTAAATTAAATGGGAGGAAGAAAGAGACGTGCTGCCAGGCAAAAGTTCCAATCCAGTGGTTATCTCATTTCAAACGTGTGGGCTAAATATCTTTATAACTTAAGTTTATGGTGTATTCACACGCTAATAAAATGTTCTTATGTAGGGGTAGTTTAACCACCACAAGCTTATTTTATTTTATAAGACTAAACTATTTGATGCTCTAAAAACATTTTTCTCCTGTGAATGTTATTTATCACAAGTGTAGTTGAAACCTGAAACTTAATTATTAAAACAGATATTCAGACCCTTTCCTGACAAGAATGATGTGGATATAAGACATTATTTCTGGAGGAAATCCTACTTACCTTTTGGATATAGAGCAAAATGTTTCTGATAATCAGGAGGAAGTTTTCTCTTCCACTGAAGTGTCTTAAATTATGAGCTTTCTACTGTTTTACAAGAATTTTTTTAAAGCCACCTAAAAGTTTTCCCACAGTGCTGGTTTACAAGCAGCTGAAACTTTAGACACCACGCAGAACAGTCTGTTGTTCCACTAACATTACTGGAAGTGAATCACGTATGTATTGGTGACCACCTAGATTGCTAAATGTACCCATTCTACTACAAATTAAAAGAAAATATTTCCTATATTTTTAGGTGCAAGTTTAAATTGGCATTGCAATTGCTAAACCTTGCAGCTTAGACAGATGCCAGAGCTCCCGCAGAGGAACTTTAAACTGCATTATGCTGCACTCTGCATGCTTCCCCCTCGTAACTCTTCACTGCTCCCCAGCAGTGGAAGGGTTCTCCCTCTTCCCTCTTGCTTCCCTTCCCCTCTCTTCTCTTACCAATTGTGGGAATCCCAAGGTGCTGCCTGTTATGTACTGCTCTCTTGCACTTGGTCCCAAGCAGAATTTGACTTGTAATACCTAAAGTATTGTCTGTCTCAGCTGTGAAGCTCTTCTGGTTTGAGGGTGAGGGAGTTTAATGGATCACTGGCTTCCTGATGGCTTAATACTTCATTCAAAGCCCAGTGAAGTTACAAGGCAAAACATACTCAGGAGTTTTGGTGGTATGGAGCAGATCCTATATCCAGAAAGGTAAGGTAAACATTGAGACACTGCCTACACCTGAATTACCTCACTTCTGTTCTTTCTGTGAGTCCTGATTCCTTGACAGGACCACCCGGTAATTTAAGTACCTGCTTTGTATGATGCTGAGTTCCACCAGGAAGACTTGTTGGGGAGGAAAAACTGAACAAGATGCACTTAACAGTCTGTTTTGACTGGGAAATGAAGCTAGTTCTTCTCAGAAATAATTTTTATATATATATATATATATATATATATATACACACATACCTTACTGCTTTTTTTTTTAAAATAAATTTTAGCTCTGAAGATAGGAACACGGTTAGGCCTTGTCATGGTTTATTCTGATCCACTGAATTGTTCAATTATTGTTCTTTTAGTGTAAAAAATATTTCAGAAGATAGCACAAGTATTTACTATCTAGTAGAAATCCTTTAGCAACAGCTTCCAATGTTTTTCTAATTCAATACAGTTAATTTTATTTCTTCGAGATGGATAGATAGGAGCTGCCTAATTGAACAGATAAGCAGTATGTTGTCACTGCTAGATGGAGCCATTCTGTGTGGTTTGTAACCCCTTTTTTATCTCATATTCTCATTTATCACTGGCCTGGTGTTTGTTTTTCCTGATTTAGGATTATGACATTGGACTATATAAATAATATCGGAATACATAATTTGTACTTTTTCAGCTTGAAAATATCAAGGTAGAAAACAAATATGGATATCAGCTCTACAAATGTGAGGAAAATGCCTTTTGGGAAAATAGATGGTTAATATCTGCAATTTGTGTAGACATTGTTTATTCATATTTGGCCACCCAATGATCCTAGTGGATAGTATTTCAGAGTACATAGCCGGATGTGTCAGTGAGATGCTCATCCTATTGCTGGGATATTCTCAGGCATCTCTTTGCTTCCTGCTCACTGCTGTTCTTGGAGCACAGGGCTGAGTGCTGCTCCTGCCCATTCCCCCTGCCAAGCGTGGTGCTTGCTGAGGGTCACCCGGCTGCTGGGCACAGCCGGGATTGCACCCACCCTGCTCCATAGCTGGATTCCTCTCCTGGATGTCTTTGGCTGGCTGGCTGCCCCTCACTAGTTGGCTCTCTGGCCCTCATTCTTACCTAGTTAGGTGGCCGGCCTGTCCTGCCAAACTCTCCTTTCCTGGTCGGCTGGTGAAGCTCTCGGGCTGGCCAGCCTTTTCCTTCCCTTCCCTTTCCTTTTCTCCCCTTCTCACACATGGTGTCTGCTGGCTCCCACTGTTTATCTTTCCTTGTCTCTGTGCCTCCCACTCATTTCTTAGATTTGCTTTGATCCATTCTGTCTTTGCTGCCTTCCTGTTTTTCGTCCCTCTGCTCTTTTGCTGTTTTGCTTCTTTGTATCCTTGTTTCCTTCACACTTGTTCCCTGAAGGCTTTTTTCTCTGGCTTTTCCCCTACCTACAAGCAGTATGTATCTTTTCCAGGGCTTGCTGTCTCTCTCCTGTCTGTTCATCGGATCTAGCAGTCACATAGTTTGAAACAGTTACTTACAGAACACTAATTTGTGTTGCAGGTTGGAGAAACTATCATGTTTATCACTTTTTATTTACTATGGATATTTTTATAAGTTCTTTATAAATCTAGTCTGTGTTTCCGTAGAAACACCCATAGTAAAACCCCAACTGAAGCACTTCGTTGTGCTTCTGTGCCTTTTTTCCCCACAATTGTGGATTATCAAGTATCTGTGTATTCTCTATAATTCACTGTCATCTCCCTTAGGACTCTTAGAAATGTCACAACTCACTGTTTTAATCCAGACATCACAATTATAACCCTAGTCCCACAAACACTTCATTATGTTAGTGTGGAATAAGGACTTTTGGGTAATCACAATGATGGGAAAGGAAGTGCAGAGAAAATTCATGGCAATTGAAAATTTGCTGCTGAAGACCCTATGAGAGAAGGAAATAATTGTCTGGCCATTCTTCTCCTGTGTGTTTCAATCTTTGTTCCAGAGTCCTTATTCAGACACAGTTCTGGGTGATGCTAATTGAAGTTTTGTCTGAGTTAAGGCTAGAGAAACAGATATCTGTTGTTAGATGCTGTAGCATACCTGATGTAATATGTTGTTAAACCCCCTGTAAATATGTACGTTTTTTGTCCCTATTTGATTCAAACCTATCTTTTAGATTTATCTTTTACTCTCTCTCTCCACATGTTTTCATTCTCCCTAATTATGGGGTAGCCTAATATCATAAATTACTCTAAATACTGATCAATGAGTCAGTCCCTAATGGTAACTACACAACCATATCAATGGAAAAATACTCTTATCCCCCCATATGTGTTTTTTACCTTCATGACAGAAATATGAACCCCATGTGAGAGGACATTGTTCCCATGTAGCAGCCCATTCCTTTCAAGTGAATAACATCAGTCCTTCTCCTCTAAGATTTTAAAAGTTTTTGGGTTGCTTTTACACATGTGTATAGATATATTTCTGGAAAAAAAAAAAGTTCATAGCATCTATTGAGTTGGAAAATTAATTAGATGACCTAATTGATTGTGCATGAGTTCCTCTGTGGAATGTGTTCTGCTGCTGTTGCACTTGCCCAGCACAGAAAATCTCAGGAGCGAATTCCTCTCATCTTTTACTAGAAACTGACAACTAATTGAACATTAAAAAAACCCCATAAAACACCACAACAGTCCCCCCTCCAAAAAAGAAAAAAACCCAAACCCAACCGACCATAAAACCTTGAAGAATCACAACACAAAAAACTTTACATAAAGATCTTTTCTCATTTTATTAGAGTAATGCCGAGAGGTCTGAACTCAGCTTGAGGCTCCCTTTATCATTCAGAAAACATACAAGTCTGCATCCCAAAGTCTATGTAGTCTGAAGAGGAAAAAGCCCCACCAGCATCCAGAAGTATTGGCAGCCCCACGTTCCATGTGGGGAGCTAATATACAGGGAGATTAAGTCACTTGTGTAAGGATGTACTGGGAGTCTGTAGCAGAGTCTGAAACTGAACCCAGGTCATCTCAGTCCCAGCCAAGTGTCTCAACCACAAGACACTCCCTCCTTTTCAGTATGTCAGTGCAGAAAGTAGGCCAAAAAGCAGTTTCCAACCTTTAATACGCAGCATTTTGCAAGGCTGTGAAGTATTATGTATTAGACAGGCATCTGGATCAGGAGCAGTTTCTGCGGATACTTTTATCTGTAAACAGAAGCAAGGCCTGTAAGGGCTTTGTAAAATTTACATAAATTATTATTTTATTGATAAATAACATAGTTAAATTTATAAAGACTGTACTTCGATTCAAGGCATTTTAATGATTTTTAAGAATGGAAAATATGTTTGAAGGACTTCTGTTGTGTGTGACTTTCTAATTTTCATATGTTTTAGATTCTGGTGCTACTCATCCATCACAGTGCATCAGCAGTGATGCGTAGCTACGCCAGGCTGTGCAGGGTGTTGCACCATGCGGTGTAAGCTCAGAGAGGGAGGCTCGGGTCGCATGACAGGCTAACGCTCCAGTGTTATGCAAAGGTTAAGTACTCCTGTGTTGGGAGTTAGTGAGGCTTGCAGTTTGCTGACCTAAATCTGAGTGATTCCTATTGTGTTGAGTATTTGCTTATCTTTTGGAGCATCTCTGTGTAGCCAGAGTGTAACAAAACTTCAGCTTGAATCTGTTGTACCCCGAATGGAAGAGGATAAAAGAAGTGCAATTATGAGTGAATATATGTACGTGTATAACCATCCCCCTTCTTCAGCTGGGATCTCCCATTTTGGTATGAAATCAGCATTAGTATGTGGTAGTATACAAAGAACAGGCCAGAGCTTGTTTGTTCCCCTCAGTACACTAGTTAGTTATTCATAGACACCTGGCTTGTTTGCTGAACCCTCTGATTCCTTTCTCCCACATTCCCCAAATAAAAATTACTTACCTAGTTCTCACTGGCTCTCATGTATGTTCTGGAGCACCACTTTATGACCTCCATTATTTGAAACCATTAATCCCAGATGTTGTGTGCATTTACACAGATAAATTTCAGTGATTGTCAAAGAAAAAAAAGAAAAGATCAGCTTTCATGGGATTTATGCAGCATGAAAGTGAGAGGAACCTTGTTTTCTAAAATAAGTAATGAGAAATTATTCAAAGTGGTAATCAGTGTAACACGACAGTTTCCAGGATTCTGATGCTATTCCTTGTAAGCACATCGTTAGTAAAATGCAATTGGAGTGTGTCACTTTTGGTTGAACCACAGTGGCCCAGCTTTTGACAAGAGGCCTCTGAAGCTGGGTGGGTCTGTCTTCCCCAACACCCCCCCAACACTGGCTATTTTCTGTGTGAGGGAGTGTCCATGCAGTCACAGGCAATGAGATTCCCCCACTGAATGATCATTCTCTCATCAAAGTCAGTGAGTCTAACAACACTTCCCTTGTAACTGGGACCTGGGCTTCATGCTGGATGTCATGTCTGGGCACCCACAAAACCAAGCAGTTTTATTTAACAGAGAGGAAGCAAAAACCTGCTAGGATTGCAGTCTTAGATCTTGAATGTTCCTGTTAAAGACACTCAGGCTGGTGACTGTTTCCAAGTTTTAATGATTTGTCCCACATGTGGAGGCAAATGAAATCTTAGGACCTGACATTCCCTTCAACAAGTAGAAGAGATGCCAGTTTCCAGTGCTGAGGTAAAAATAGATTTGCGATTTCTGTTAGACTTAAATAGTGTATACAGAGCAAGTGTGATGAGTAAGGAAAGGCCAAAAGCATCAGCACAGATGCTATTAAAAGCTTAAGAAGTGTTAAACAATATGCTAAGAATGTGGAGTTGCTTACACTTTCAATAAATGCATGGAACCTTTCCCATATTTATCTAGAGTATTCATGGTAATGCAAAGTCTTTTAGAAAGACTTGCAGTTGTTCTCGACTAATACCTTAAGTTAAAGAGCCAAAAAGTGCTCTTCGTTACATCACTAACAGGAATCAGTAATGACCTTTTGCTCTTCTCTCCTGCTGCATGCAAGTAAGGAGAGAACTCGACCCTGAGTCTGAGAATTGTCTGTGGATTAATATCCCTTCCCCTCCCCCTCCTTCCCATTTTAAGATACTTTTTATTCTGTACTCTCTCACTGCTTGGGAAAATCAGACATTTCCTGTGGTTTTACGAAGAGTTTAATTGACGATTGTCATAAATAGTTTCTATAATCTTAGATTAAAGATGTGATGGTCCTCAGTCACTTGAGGCCGGTCATTTACTGACTCTGGGGGACATCCAGAGAAAAGTGAAGGCTCCTTCAACCAAGTGGCCAGTGAAGACAGGAATGACAGAAGGCCTTAAAGAAATAATATGAGTAATGAAACACATGTATTTGCATCTCATGTACTTCATGTTGGTGGGTATAATGTATATGTAATAAAATTATACTTGCTTAGTTGAAAACTTGCGAATCAAGATTGGATCATTTACCTTCTTGGTTTTTTACTTCTAGTAATAGAAATTGAATACATGTGATAATTCTAGAGTTATGGCATGTAATCTGTAACATTTCAACAGAGATAGCTCAGACTCATTCGGAGTTAAATAGTGCACGTTATTGCTGTGTTTATTTTTGGACCACAGTCTTAATGCAAAACCCATATATGTGGTTATGCAAAATGATCCAGATTCTGGTCATGATTACACTGGTGTACACACAGAGTGATGCCACAGTTTCATTGAGGAAGGAATCTGATCCTGTAACACAGAGGGTTGCATGGTATTTCAATTAAGTAGTTGATGTGTTTCACCATAGAGGTGAGGTATTAGTGTCTGAAGCAATTTTTGTATATTATTGACTTACATTTTTAACACTTCCTGAGATTTTTTGGTGGGTTATTGTGCAACCATGAAATGAAATAATTGTTAAAATACTTCTGTAAAAATCAAATACTCTGTATTGTCACTGTTTTTCAGATATTTTTCATGTCTTTTTAGCTGGCTGTATAAAATATAAAATTCTGTATTACAGCCTTACTCAAGAAGAACAGTATTACTTATTCCGAAGTACTTAGGCTAGTAAAAAAACCAAAACCATTATATACAACATATCAAGTCTGTCATCACTAAAATCATATCACAAAAATACATGCATATAAGAATACAAAAACCTGAGTAAGTGTCTGGTTGAAGAAGTTTGGCTAGGGAGCTGTCTGCCATGTGGAGAAGAGTCTTTACAGGGATACAATCTGTTTGTCCCTTCCTTTCATTCAGCGGAAGTTTTCCACCGTTGTAATTTCTTAGGAGTGCTGGTCTTTTTGGGTTATGGAAAACAAGGAGCTTGCTTCAGACAAGTTTGATGATTCCTGTTACAAAGGAGTAAGATACTGATTGTTCCAATTACCTTGTTAAAGACCAGCCAGGACTTCAGAAGTTCAGAGTTCTGTTAGGACCATAAAAGCTATTTGTGTATGTATCATTAAGTCAGCATACCATTACAACACCCAAACCATCATTATTACATTTACTGCCTTCCCGTACTGAAATCAAGTTGACTTCTCCCCATTCCTGCTGTATGTTTACTCCTGCTGTGTTTCACTGAGCTTGAGCACTGAAAATTGGTTCCCTTTCTCCCACTCACCTCCTCTTTTAATTTATAACCCGTTTTCAGTTCTGGACTGAGTTTCAGTCCAGTGCTCTGCAATTGCATTCTGTTTCATGGCACTGCAGAGGAGCGTTTATATTTTAGTAAAGAAAAGGTTATTTCTACTGTATTGTACCACTCCATCTCCTTTGTAAATGTGAGCAGTATCTCTTTAGATTTTACGCATTGTGTTGTCTGAAAGCATTTTCCCTCTCATTGGATGTCACTCTATGTAATATTCTGTAAGTCATTAGGATCTATTTTTCTTACACAGTTTGTACTACTTTTGGATAGTCTTAGTTACTTTAGTCAGTTTCTTTTGGAGCCAAAGAGAAAAAAAAAATACCAAGAGCTCATCTACTAGCTTTGTCTTTACCTTGCTAGTTAATAGTTAATACTTCGTGGTATGTCAAGAGAGTTTCTATAACGTAGCACTCCTAAGAACCTTTTTTAAAAAATAGTGATAAACTTTAGCCAACTTGTTCTTTTTAAGTAAAACTTGCAAAGTTCTGTAGTAGAATTCATTCTCCTTAATAATCATCTGGTCTTGACAATAAATATGTCACCAAAGCTAGTTACTTTTTAGCAAAAAGGGAGATGAAAATAAAGTCAGAATTTTATTTAATTGTTGCTAGCCTGTGAAAGAAATTGGAAAAATTAAAATCTGCAAAGACATGGTCCTTTGCAGCTTATACAGCAAAGAAGGGTAGGCTAGAGTTTGTCAGGTAACTGACTACTCAGAAATGAGAAGTTATTCTACATTTAGCTGCATTGCTTACTGTTTTCTTCATCATGGAAAAGAATAAAATGTGGTAACAATTTTCTGTATTTGGATTGCTGCCGCACATAATTGGGAACAACAGAGCTAAGGCTTTGATTTTGGTGAAATGCTTAGTCTGCGTGTTGGATTAAAATGTGTGCAACAAATCACTCCAATTCTGTAATAATAATTTTTGAACACTATTTTTTTATTTTATTACTGTAATGTTATTACTTTTCAGTTACAGAGTTTGAGAACTGGGTCAGTTGCAAGAACAAAATTGGCATGAAAATAGTTGTATATTTGTTCTGGAAAATAGATTGCCAACATACTTTATAAAATAGTCAGCTTGAATTGTTCTGTGCATCAAATGTCAATGATAATGTTAGTCTCATATTATTAGTAAGCTCTTAATTCAAAATCCTGTTCTTTAACCAGTATCCTAGGAAGACTAGATAATATTTGCTAGATAGACGTGTTAAACAGATCATCTGTGCAGAAATGGTTTTGTGAAGCAGCTTATGGAATGGAAAATAAATTTAGGCTGAAGTGTGCCAGCAAGTCAATATATGAGAACAATTTGCAACAAGCAAAGGTGAGGAAGACATGAAGAAATGGGGTCATCAGATTCATGAATTAAAGGGTAATATTCCTGGGGCTGGATTACATGAGGCAGTAACTAACTTTTTGGCTGCCTAATACAGAATCAAGAGTTATGGTACCAGTGTTAGATATGCTTCCATGGATGTTCTTCACTCTTGTGAAAATAACGAGAAGCAACTTGGAGCTGTGATCTGTCCACAGCACAGCTGTAGTATTTTGAGACATTTCTGCTGCCAGGTTTATATCCCTGCCAGAAACAGTGCCTGAATGGTTGCACTCCGAGTCTCTAGTTCCAGTGACATCTTAGCACTAGCCCGTGTTAAATCTCAGCTATTTGAGCTCAGTGCTATGCCGTGCACTGAAGCAGCTGGGAAATGGTCTTGCTTATACGTGAAACCATCTCTGGCACTGGAAGGCAGCAGACAGAAGTGGCATGGTGATAATTTCTTCACATACCACATCCAACCTACCAAACCTCATTGGTAAGAAGTGTCAGACATCATAGGAAATAAGTTTTTAAATATTTACAGAGTTTTGTTTTCTTTCCTTCTGAACACCCTCTGATATCTTTGCCATGTACTTTCCAATGATGACACATTGGGATCTGACTGGGGTGAGTAATGGTGTCTGGCTGGGGGGAGGAGAGGACAGGGAGTGCTTAACAGTGAGTAATTATTTGAGGAAATGGCCTGTGTGGAAAGAAAAGTGTGTTGTGATTGGATGCATTTATCAACTGCCCTTTCAGTGTCACCTGTGGACAGAGTATTATTGTGTCTGAGTTTTTAAATAGTTGGAAGTCAGTTTATTGAGCTAACTTGGGAATGCGTCGGGATCTGGTCTTGATTCGGTCTGTGAATTGAGATGTGAGGCATGTCCCCTATTAGAAGAGATGGAAGTAAATGGTAGTTATCCCATGGTCATCCTTGAGCATGGTCATTCGCTTTTCTGACCAGCAGTTAAAAGTCATAAGGTCTTGTATGCAAAATATCATTTCATATTCAATATAATTTCAAGTTTTCAAGCAGCTGACAGGGAAATTTTGCAAGTGAAGGTGGAGTTACAAGCTCATTGCTCTTCCCTATTTCCTTTGTACAGTGACACACAGAGGTTTGCATTAATTTTTTACGAGGTTCATGTATGTAGAGCCTTCTGTTTGTTCTCTCTGTCCTTACCAGGAGATTTTAGTATATCTGAAAATACCTAGAATCACTTTGATTTTGAAATTAGGCCTGAAGTGCTAAACCTTTGTGTTCTGTAACTCTGTGCTATGGTGATGCTCACTGCTAGTCAGCTTGGTCATTGCTATTCTCCTCTGTAAGTGCCAAGACTCTTTGCAGTTCTTTGAATTTTACTGCAAAAATTCTCATTTCAGACACAGCGCATCCTGCCTTCTGAAATGAGGCACATTGTGGTTTTTTCCATCCTCTCCAAATGTATTGCTACCTTCTCTGAAGAGAGTGAAATGGCTGAAGTACAGTGAAATGTACAGTGATGGATGCTGTGTTTTTCCATTGACAGTACAGTTGTTTGTGTATTCTTTGGCTGTGTGAGATCAGGTTCCAAAGGAGCATTCTCAGGTACAAGCGGCTGTGGCTCCCTTTCCTGACGTGTCCCCGAGCAGTGGCACAGGCTGCCAAGTGCAGTGGGTCACACCTGGGCAGCGCTGAGCGGCTGTGCAGAGATGAGATGGTGTTTCTGCCCTGTGCAGTCTCTTGTCCAATGGCCCTTTTTATCCCTAGCTGGTGAAAAAACCCAAAGAAGCCTCCAAACAGAAGAAACAAAAGTGCTGCTAGGCAGGAAAATAAATTGTACTAATGATCAGCTTTAAGGTACTTCACTTGCCTTAGAGCCCTCTCTGACCTTTCTTTCATTATTTATATGATAATGGAATATTCCTTTCTTTCCCTTTCCCTTTCCCCCTGTACTCAAGAAAGGGGAAATTGCTGGTTTGTATTGCCGAGGGGGTTTCAGTTGCACAGCAGTCTTGGCTGGATTTGGGGGTTCATGCTGAATTTTCCCCCTGTGAGGTGCTAACAGCTCAGAGGAACTGGGTTTGCTGCTCGGGCAGTGCTGCAGCCTGAGGTGCTGTGTGAGCTGTGCATGCTGTGTGCAGAGACCTGGAAAAACACTGCTCATTTTATCATTATCCATTTTTCTGTGATGGCAAGAAATGGCGTTTTCCTGTTTTCTGTCATGAGATCTTGATCATGATCAGATAAATGCTGTCTTGCTACAGTCTTGTCCTTTGACCTTTGCACCCATTCAGTTTTCATTTATTTTAAGAGAGGTGAAGGAGGCTGTCAGCCTCCCTTAACAGGTGGTTATCAGTTTGCAAAATCAGGCTGTTAATTTGAAACATCAAGAACCCTTTATAGGATATTTATAGTAAATCCTAAAGCATAGAGGGACCAAATTTTATCCAGCTTCCTTGCACTAGCAGAATTGTTTAATCAAGGTTCCATTAGTTCACAATGTTTTTAAACTTTATTTTTACATTAAAAACTATATTGTGCTTGAAACTAAGCAGAGGTTGTTGTGAACTGGGGGCTTAAGATGTGTGTCTGGTGTCAGAAGTCTTGCACTATCCTGGTGCTTGTAGTCTCTTTGGTGCTGTCCAGAATTACTTGGAACAATTACCGTTAGTTATTGCTGTGCTTGGTTTTGATCAAAGCCTGCCAGGACTACATATTTCAGCAGCCTCTCTGCTGCTTTTAAGGAACATAAAGGATCTTTTGAGAAGATAACCAAAATTATTTGGTAGCTCTGACTGAAACAGGAACGGGCTCTAGATCAAAATGCAACTTGATTCTTTCCTGTGGAATTAATAAGCTGAATTGGTGCCTGGTGTAAACCAGTGTCATTCTATTGCCCTCTTGCTCTTCTTGACAGTATATGAACTTCAGGTAGTTTTACAGTTTCTGCCATCTTCTGAGTTGTCTGAAGCTGCCTGTGGAATTCTTCCTTATCAAAATAGCTAAGAAGTATGTAAAGAAGCAGATAAAGTTGTTAGATAGTGGTGGGTACTGTCTTACTGAAGGCCGCTTGCACGTGCTGAAATTTGCATCAGTAGTGACTCAAAAAATTTGAATTACCAGTTGCACATCTTAAAAAAATCATTTTACTAAAATAATTTAAAGCCTCAACATTCTTCAGTTAAATTGAAGTTATCCCTGGGGAAAAAAACAACCCATACAAATTGTGTAATAGCCTTTCCGGGTATATTTTCCCTCTTTCTCTCTTTCCAGCTCCTGACTGGTCACTGGTTCCTTGTGTTTGAGCTTTACTTATTGAAGTAGTTTGAGTAATCACAAATGACATGAATGTGTAAGGAAACTTTGTTGCTACAAAATAAGGATTGGGGTTTTAAGCTCATATCCTCTTTTTGTTTTGCCACTCTGTTAGTAGAATCCCATTTTCTTCTTGTAGGCCTTCATCTTCTAATAAGTAAAAAAATTTTAAACTCACTATTTAAAACACTTCAGTTTTAAAGCTCTTTTTATTTGTCCTCTGTATAAAAAAATGGGTTGATGTGTGGATTTCTCTGTGGCCTTAGGCTGGCATGTACATTCAAATGATCTTTTTCTCATGCATTTTCTGACTTACAGAATTTTCCATTAAGACCAAAAAAGAAAATCTTACTTGTGAAGATGTGGGAGACTGTATTTGAGAAAATAGAAGGAAAGCTGTATTTGGAAGAAAACTGAGTGTTAAGAATAAAATTTATGAAGGCAAAATATTAGGTCAAAATAGAGTCTGTAATTCTCCATACTAAAGTGTTGTGAACTTGAATAATAACAAATAGGAGCTGGACTTGCTTGGTTTTGAGTGCATATTTGACCCACATCTTGTTACTGAGACCTTGTGGACAGATTTGCATGATTATGAAGTTAATTTCATTGGGTTCACCATATTTCTAAGACATATTAGCCACTGCTAAGTCATTTATAGCTTGAAAGCAAACAATTGTAAATGCTGCTCCATTCATCTCCTACCATAAAACACAAGATGGGTTATTCACTACTGTCTGACGCGTGCTCCCACTGTGGCGGAGAACAAAATGACTCCTTTTTAACCCATCTATATATAAACGGCAGAGGGACAATCTACAATGAGGGATTTCATTCTGGGGAGGTACTCGGAAGATTTCCTGTTGCTGATACAAAACTATGGCGTTTCTAAAGAAATTGTTGTCTCTTGTTTTAATATTTGGAGTTACAACATTGGGAGTTTTGCATAGAGTAAAGCACATATTCTTATTTTGATCAAAGATGAAAAATTGATCTGGGAAATAATTTTTTTTAATTGATAGATATAATTGATTATGACTTATTTGTATTCATTTCTGTGTTGAAGGAATAAGATAAAGCTGGTAATATTTGGGTTTGTACTACCTGCTTCCAAAGCTGCATTTCTAGAATGAGAAATGAGAAAGAAGGCAGTGTAGGTTTTGACAAAAGCAGAACAAGCCTGTCGAACTTGGGAAAATTCAAGCACTTACAAAAAATCTATAAAATAGGGAAAAACTTGATAAAAGCTGTAGTGTAAAAAATTCACGTGGGAAATGAAGAGACACAATAAGAAATATCAAGCCAAAGAAATTTAATATGATGATAAGGAATTAAGTAACAAGGGCAAGAGAGATGTTATCAGAGATTCTGACTCGATTTATGATGAGCCTGGTGGAGTTGCTAGAGAAGGGTGGGAGAAGTGTTTGGTCAATGTAGCTGTACTGTTTGGAGGGGATAGGACAGGAATTTTATACTTGTAATCTGATAGCCTTTAAGGCAGAAATTAAATAGCAGGAATTGGATTTACGTATTTTTATACAGCTAGTCCAGCTAACCAGGGAGCCTGAAAATAGCTAATGGGTTCTCACAGGTTAATTCTCCATAGAGCTGGAAATACAAGGCAAATTTCCAGAGGCTGAAAAAAAATTGTTGTTGATCCAGTATTTTAAAAGGAAAAGAGATTATCTGAGTGAGGTGTGTTAAACAGACAAAAGATAGAACGGCAATTATCAGAGTGATTCATAGTTAATGAAGAATAAATGGTATTTAGTGTCCTTTAGTACAAGTTCATCTGAGAAAGGTCCTTTGGTCTAACTCGATATCCTTTCTGATATCATCATGTTAATTGATGAAGGTAACAGTGCCAATATAGCATTATTGTTTGCCTTACAGGATTTCTGTAAGCCATTTTATTAATTATATCAGAATGGCTTCATTAATTATCTGAATTACAGCATATGGACACAGCATCTCTGGGCTGGCACGAAGATTAATTAAATGATAGGCTTCAGGGCGCATCTGGTGTGGGGAGATGTAGCAGGTGGGAAAGACATCCATTCTCACTTCTGCCCTATTTAACACTTTTTAACAATGGTTTAGTGAAAACATATTATTGTTAACAAAGTTCAGATGTGGCATGAAAATTGGAGGAATTTATAATGTCATCTCTGAGGCAGTGTGAATTACTTAGTGACCTTGGCTGAGGTATCTGGTAACTACTTCAGTACGAACAAACAACAGGTTCATAATTTGCTGGCTGTGCTTACAGGGTGCTGGACTCTGTCCTGGTGCACCATAACAAAAAAAGCATTTTAGAGTTGCTTGAGAAGAATTAATTGGAGTGTGCACTCCGGACATACAGGGGACAGCAGGAGTCGGCAGTACCACTGTTTGGTTTTTGCCCTTGGAGAATGGAACAAAATGAAGCCTACTAGTGTTTTATTAACGTCTTAGTTTGATTCTGTCTGTTGGCTGAGTGGGCTGTCCTACCATAAACAAATTGAAGCAGATGTGTTCCACGTGCCCTCCGTTCAGCTATGGGCAAAGCTTGCCCACATATCTGGTACAGCATTTGCCTGAATAGCAGTGAAAACTGTCCTCAGAAATCTTCCTGCAGTCTGTATTCTGAGCCTCATTTGGGAACAACCATCCAGCTTGTGGAAATAAACATATCCTAACTCTTTTATCAGTATTCTTTTAAATAATGCACTGAATATTTAAAAGAAACTGATGAAAAGACCCTGGAAAGAATATTATGAGTGATTAAACGAAGCAGCAAAGGGGACCTACAGATATAATATTTCTGGTAAAATAGTCACAGTTTATATTTTCAGTGGATTTGAATTAAAGAGAGAGAGAGAAAAAATGTCCTCTGTAGAACACTTCTAACCTAAATTGTTGGGTTGGTGGGCAATTTGTGCGAGAAAAAATTGCCTAAATGTGCTGTTGTTTTGCTTTATTAAGAGTTTGGTTGCGTATTTTCATTGTGATGCTGATCAGGTTTCCTGTTTTTGGCACAGATTACAGGACCGGCCCTTGCTTCACTTTGGTAACCAACCAGATGTGCCAGGGCCAGCTCAGTGGAATTGTCTGCACAAAAACCCTGTGCTGTGCAACTGTCGGGAGAGCGTGGGGCCATCCCTGCGAAATGTGTCCTGCCCAGCCGCATCCCTGCCGCCGAGGCTTCATTCCGAACATTCGAACGGGGGCCTGTCAAGGTAAGTTAGCAGCAAAGCTTCCCCGAAAGCTGCTGAAATTGTTACTGGATTAATCTTAATTGAGTTACACTGCTGTGAATAACCTGTCCGAAGCCATTCTCGGCTATATGTGTGAAGAATGGAAAAACACTGTCAGATGCATTACTTCATGATTCAGTGAGTGCCTGATGTTCAAGGGAGTACATTAGTAACTCAGGTCATGTGAGAGCAGCCAGCATCTTAATGAATTTCTCACTGCCAGCAGCCCTTTCCCTTGGTTCTGTAATGGTGTTTTTCTGAGTGTACCTCTTGATCATTCCATGGAGGTATTTGTTCTGTTTCAGAAAGCATTCAAAACAGGCAAAAATCAATCTGTGGCAATAATGCCCCAGTTATCCAGTGTGAGATTTTTTAGCTAAAAGTTGTGTAATTTGGATTCATCTTGGATGTCTTACCTCTTGAGCTACACTGCTTTGACCTGGAGAAAAGTGCCTGTGGTGCCATTTGTAATGCCTTATTACATATTTTATACAATTTTGGAAATGCATTTGCATTTGTTTCAAATCATAAAATCCACCCAGATGTTGCTTACTTCTTTCAGAGCATGCCTTACCATAGAAAGTCCTTACACTGCTTTTGGCTTTTATTCTAATACTTCCAGCTGTATAAATTCTTTTATTGTCTGGATGTCTGGCAGGAAACAGGAGAAAGTTAACAGGGGCAGCTATGTATTAAACTGATGTGGATTATACATTCCCAGCACCCTATCTTCGAGGCCTGTTCATTTCAATCTGTCTAACATTTTCTAATGAGTTACAATATTTTTGAAAATAGGGAAGATAAAGATTATAAATCAATGAGTAATTTTATATAATCATGAAATTCCTGTGAATGGACTTCAAGGCATTCCGTTGCATTAAAAATGTAGATATTCTCTGTCACAGGCCAAGTCGTGGTTGGTGCCTGCAGATAGACATGATGAACTTCAAGATGGACATGTGCATCTGCATGATGTGCTCATATTTTGACCTCAGTGATTCTGTTCCCACTCTCACTGTAAAGGTCAGGACTAAATTGTGCAGGAATCTGTGAACCGAGGTTCTGGACACTTTCAAAAGCCTATGTACATAAATATGTGGCCCACACCCCTGAACTTATGCCACACCTAGTTATATCCCTCTTGTTT
Organism: Melanocharis versteri; assembly: GCA_013397845.1. Classification (NCBI taxonomy): domain Eukaryota; kingdom Metazoa; phylum Chordata; class Aves; order Passeriformes; family Melanocharitidae; genus Melanocharis; species Melanocharis versteri. The sequence goes on along the minus strand of VZTG01007483.1, from coordinate 2,272,993 downwards.
GTGTCATAGGAAAGCTGCAGTGAACTCTCCAATGGGTTTGTGCAGTTTGGGATAAGGATACTTCTGCTTACTGCACATTTCTTAGCAAGCAGCTACATTGATGCTGATCTGTATGTGGTGCCAGCACAGCTTTGGCTGTGTATGTTTGACTTGTATTTTCCAGTTTTCCCTTCTTAAGTATTGTATTTGTAATTTCAACAGATCTTTTATGGAATCACATATTAGCTTTATTTTTCATGCAATTGTACTAAATCCTGTTGAAATCAGATAACATCCATTCAGACTGAAGACATTTCAGAGATTTCACATCCATATTCAATCTAAATAAAGGAAAACAGGTTAAATAAAACCCAGGCTCTCTGAAGAGAAAAAGGAATCATTATTGTTGTGTGGAGAAGTCAGAAAATATAAAGCAGACGTGAGGGCAAGGTTATTTTCAAAAGTAAATAGAATATCACTGCCCAAAGTTTGACTTTGGCCAAAAGTTAAATTAATATCACAGCTGAGGTTTTTGAAGATACAAAGAAGAAAAATTAAACCAAAAGGTGGGATTTTGAAACAGACATCATGACTCAGAAGCATGACTTCTGTTTTTTTACTTTTTGAGGGTTTTTAAAGTCAGTACAGTGCCATGAAGTCTGGCTGCTTACTGTTACTAAAGCACAGCCCATTGCTGTAGCTCGAGTCGCAGCAGCAATGTGGCTGGGTCGAGGCTGCTGAGGCTGTGCTGGTTCTGTGATCTCCCAGCACAGCGGTTCCCTCAGGGACAGCTCTGCTCTGCCTCTGCTGCTGCACCCCCGACCTGGGTCAGTTCACCCAGGGGTCTTTACATAACGCCTTGCCGTGTGGTGCAGATATGGCCCTTGGCATTCCTGAGACTTCCTACTTGTGGCTCCCAGGAAAATTGCCTCTTAGCCTTTTGTACAGACATAATACTTTGCTTTTCAGAATTCAGGACGCATTAGCTGTCTCTCTGGGATTTGTAAAGAGAGTTTTGAAGGCATCATCTTTTTCAGCTTGTGTCCCTGCATTGAAACCTATGTCAGTGTGAAGCCCAAGAACTCAAGCAACCAGATTTTATCAGCAGCAGCTGGTTCTCCTGGGGAGATGGGGGAAGCATGAGCATTTAGATCAGAGAGTGGAGTGCTCTGTGCTCCTGAAGGAGTTCCTGAGCAGCAGAGACAGGGCAGCCGCTGGGGACTGTGAGCCAGACTTCCCGAGTGTCCTATTGCAGTGCCACTCCTTCGCCTCCTTTAGCCTCTTTTCTGTAGCTGTTATTAAGCCGTAGCAACACTTCTGCAGCTAAGTGACGACGCACATGTTGTTGTGCTAAAATAATCGTGAGGCCAGAAACTGGGGCCTCTTGAAAATGTTTGTCTTGAGCTTACTACCTAGCCTGTGATATCATCTTTGTTGTTTCATTTTCCTCAGTGAAAATATTAAAAGCGAAGAAAGAAAAATAAAAGGGAAGAACCCCTCAAATTTATGTGTGTCTAAGCAGGTCATTAATAATTCCTCCTGAGACATTAATTATGGCTATGAAACTTTTTGGGTCAAATCCTAAGCACAGTCTAATGTCATTGGTGCTGATCTTGCTGGAGTGTCAAGTTAATAATTTCTATCAGTAATGACTCTGCAGTTGCTGTGCCTCTCCCTGAGGCCCCCTCCATGCACACTGCAACTGCTCCTCTGTGCTGGTGGCCTAAGCACTGCATGAAGTTGCCAAGATTTTCAAGGGGGCAAGTGATTTTGGGTGACCAGCTTTAGACACTTCAAAGAAACTTGGGTTCTGGCAGGCTGTGTTCTCTGCACACCATTCCCCAGATGTTTTGGAAAAACAAAGCAATAGCAGTTAGATATTTAATGTCTGTAACAATAATAACCATGTGATTTCTTGCAGAAAATATTTAGAGTACTGTACTTAATCATACTTTGTGTAGGGTAATTACAAAATTAGTGTCTGTCTTCCCAAGCAAGTATCATAATATTATGATGGGTGAAGAATGGATTTAGGCATATTTAATTTCTGTGTAGACAAATTATTATGGCTGTTCTTGAGAAATGAAATAAAACTGGGTGTTTTTCCTTTTTTATATCATAGATGTGGATGAATGCCAAGCCATCCCTGGGATCTGTCAAGGGGGAAATTGCATTAATACTGTTGGCTCTTTTGAGTGCAAATGCCCAGCTGGACACAAGTTTAATGAAGTAACACAAAAATGTGATGGTAAGAACTTCTAGAACTTTCTTCCGGAAGTAGAAGGGGGAAAGTCTTCTTTTGGAGGACCAACTTTTTTTAACAGTTTGTAGCAAACTTCCTTTTTTTTTTTTGTTTGTAACTTTCTTTTGCCTTGAGCGTGCAAGTAGCGTTATTCACAACAAATACAAATAGGGGTGATTTTCTCCCAAACCATAAAATATTAAATATTGACCCTGCAACTTTTATAGCCTTTTTATTCACGTAACATTTCAGACTTGAAGGTACATCTAACATTAAACATTGAAACATTAAAAATACTTTCTAACTGATATCTTGCTTTAGAAATGCTTGAGGCACATGTTTCTTTGTGGATCTCTTGACCAAAAAATGTTTATGACTGGAAGGTTCAACACATTCCTACCTACTCAGGTGAACTGTATTTAACATAAGTGGGAGTTTGACTCTGCTGGGTGAAGACTGCTGGATTGTGCTCTAAACTCACCCTTACAGTTGCATATGTTACAGAAGGACAAACACTTTATCTTCACTTACTAGTCATCCTAACTTGGGGGTACAGCAGGTGCTAGGTTATTAGTGTGGAAATTTGCAGTGCGTGATGATGGAATCGTGCTAGTTTTTTACTGTGATTTGATAGTATTTTTTTTCTTTCTAATGTAATAATCAAGCATAGATATCTCCTTTGCTTTAAGAGAATTTTGAGTACGTGAGGAACATAGTACTAAAATGTGTTAGTTGCGCATTATTGATTTGTGTTTACGGTGAAGTCCAGATAATGTTTAAACTCTTGCAACTGATTCTACTCTAAGTCATTAGACTAAAATTAACTTAATTTGAGTAGACAAGTTTCATAAGTGGTTAGTGATTTTGGAATGCCAACTTAGAGTACCATAAAAGTATTTGTGAGAGGAAGGCGTGCATTCACCATCCTTTCTTGCATCAAGTGCCCTTTAAGAAGCACTCAAAACTTTTTAGTCATTTTAGAAGAATTATTACTTAATCTTTCAAAATAAAAATCTCTATTTTAGGCAAAACTTTACAATTTATTTGCAGGTTAGGGAGAGCCATTTCAGGAGAGCTTGTACACAGCATAGTTTACATATCGCTTGCCAATGATTTTGGCAGAATACAACCTGCATTTAGGATAGAACAACATTGCAAGTGTTTCCTTCTGTGGATGAAGTACCAAGAATGTGGTGAATAGGAGAGACTGAACATGTGCCTTAAGTATTACTACATGAAAAGCTGAGAGCTGTAGGCTGCATCTCATAAACATTTTGATTATATTTTTCAATTGCTGAATCATCCTAAAAAAAGTCCCAGCCAACAACCAAAGAACAAAAACCCCCCGAACAACCACCACTCTCAGAGCCTGCAGTTGCTAACAGTTAAGGAGCTGGACTCAAGAACCTGGTAGAAGTTAATGTGTTCCCAAATCCTGCCACAATGTGAAATCCCTTTGCAGTGATCACCTGCCTGCAAAGATCACATGAATTTTTCCTTCTTCAATTTCATACCTATTGACTTTTGAACCTCTGCAGACAGAGAGTTACTTTCGGTACATCTTCATATTGTATGTACCAGGCAATTTTAGTTAAAGCTGTGTAGGTATTAATACAATTCAAAGAGTGAAAAGTACCACCTTTATACCAGTGGCATGAAACAAGATAGAGACTCAACATTTAAGAGCATGATCGTGCAACAGCAGCATATCAATTCTGTTCTTTCTAAATTGTCCTTTGAATTTTATAAGACAATGTGAGACAATACAAGTTGTTTGGTTTACAGTAATTAACTGTAGTTAATTCTGATACATAATAAATAACATCTGATTGTTTGCTTGGTTTAGCTTCCTATTTAGCGAGTAGGACTTCTGGCAGTTGTAGCATGTCCTGATTTAGTTTAGCTGTGAGCTAGCTGCTGAATTACCAGTACTGTTTTTTCAGGGGGTCTCCATTAAAGTAAGATCATAATAGCAATTGGCAAGTGCAGGTAGACAGACAATCAACAAGATGGGAGATGAGGGGTGTTGGCCGAGGTTCTCTTTATTAGCATAGCTGGTGGAAATCTGTATTTTAAGTGCTACATTATTTCACTGCTTGATATAACCATTTCTTTTCCATTTGCACTAATGCTGAGGTAAATTCTATTTTTGTGGTGACTGGGGGAGTAATTTTTCCTGGAGTGACACTTAAGTCTGCGAGTACATTGAGTATACTTACCTTTGTAAAACTCGCGTACTTAACAATGACAATGTTGCTTATATGGATGTCAACACTAATATAAATAGTGAAAAACTGTTTGGGTTAGGCTCAACCCTAAAATAAAGAGTGATGATTTTGCTTTTAAAAAGGTCAAACTCTATATAAACAGTGGCAACACTGACTTTAAGATAAACATTGGTGAATTTGAGTCAGAAAATGCTTGAATCTGATCCATTTACGATTGCATTTTTCTCTGTTAATTAGGAGCCTTATTCAGACCAAAATTCAATTTCCACATTTTTTGTCACTGAGATGTGGGACTCCTGTGGTGTATAATCTTGGAGCAGAAGCCAGAAGTCTCTTAGCAGTGCTCCCAGGGCACTCGGACTTGAGGCTTTGGCAACATCCTCGAAGTAGCAGTGAACAAAAAGTCACACCCCTCTCACACACCCAAGTGAGGAATGTGACCCACATCAGGACAACTAGCAAGATGCTGGGGAAGAATGTGCACACAGGGGACCCAGGGCCCTGCTCCACTTAGGATGGCTGAGTCTGCAAACTTGGGTTATTTGTGTGCCATCCCCGTCCCTCCCCTACTTTCCTGCAAAGGCAAGGGGCCACAAAAATATTAGAGCATCCCACGCTTTACCTAGGAGAGCAGGAGTTGTTAGTTTTTATATTACTGTCTTCTCAGAAGTAGAAATAAGATCCTTTCTACTTGCTAAAATGGTCATTAATGGTCCTATGGGACTTTGGGTGTTCCCCCATCTGTTGGGGCCAAATTCCAATTTAGGCGTTACATTTAAATTCTTCCAGTCCTTTTTAATGACTATGGTATTATTCACTCCTTGCCTTGGTGTGTTGGGTGGTGTTGCAGTATTTCATCTCAAAATTTTTGTGGTTGGTGAAATCATTATTACAGTCATGTGTCTGTCTTTTCATAGATCTCTGGAGGAGAGGTTGGGTAGAGTCCTGTGATGCCATTATTTCTAGCTGGATGCTCCCTGTCAGGAGAGCAACTGGGTGATTGTAGATGGCTGTGACAAGCAGATGTCATTGATCAGCCTAGAGAATAACCTCCCTTTCTGCTCTGTTTGGCTGATTCCTCTTGTAGGTACCATGGAAATGAGTGCGCTGTTTTTAAGCTCAGCAGAACTCCAGGTTCCTAGGAGATGAAGGCAGTGCTAATTAGATACAGCTGCATTGTTAAGACAGTCACTGGAAACCAAGGGGAAAGTAACTACACATCACAGGCGGGCTACTGGTGGTAATTAAGGAGCACTTGGGGCTGACATAGGTCGTTATTCACATAGCTGTAGATTATATAAACTAGCTGTGGAAGAAACCCTTCAAGTTCCCTCTGTGCAGCTATGATGAGTTGGAAGAATTTGTTAGGTTTTTTTCCTGCAGACTTTGAAAATTTTTCTGCATTGTATCTGTGATGATGATTTAGTATATGGATTGAGATTTGTTAGTGAAGACAGTCATGATATGGAAACTTTATTTTAAAATCACTGACAAATATAGGGGGAGTTATGGATGCTGGCCGATTTCTGCAGTGGATATTTTGGTTACACTCTAGAAACCTGTTGAAAACTTCAGAATATTGATTTAGTGGAGAAAGTCAGGAAAGATAATTTTTGTTGCCTGCAGTCATCCTGGTCTGAGCTGTAATCCTGTCAGATTGCATTAGTTGAACAATACCTAGCTGCTCAGTGCTTTTGTGTGGGGGATTTCCAAGACAAAACGCGAGTGCAATAAAAAGGACAGAGAGTTCAGTAGGTGGTACATGTCCCTTTGAGTCTGTACTCAGCCAGTGCCTCAGTGTGGTACCAGGAGATGCTGTGCTGCTGGGGATAATGGTTAAGCTCCTGATCACTGTGGTCATTACGCAGTTTGCACTCTGGTCCCAACATGGTTTTCTTAATTCTACTATGCAGAATTCAAACTGGATGGGTTACAGTTTTCTTAGAGTTAGTAAATCTCTGCAATTTTAGGATTTTCCTACGTCATTATTAAGCAGTAAGACTTCTGCAGTTTACAGATACTGGCTTTTCAATTTGCAGATTCAATTTTTTTAGGTTCTGTTTCATTTCTGTTTATAAGATGCCTAACAAAAGATGCTAATTCAAAACTGCTGATTATGCCCTGAATTTGATTATTACTACTAATTATAAAATACCTCTTCCTGTGCCAAAACTAATTTGGCTAACCTCCCCCTGCATCTCTTTTTGTCTTGAAGATATCGATGAATGTAGCACCATTCCTGGAATTTGCGATGGAGGAGAGTGTTCAAACACAGTTAGCAGTTACTTCTGCAAGTGTCCTCCAGGGTTTTATACAGCTCCTGATGGCTTAAAATGCATAGGTGAGTAGAATCCTGTGAACAATAGGACGGTAGGTGTTATAAACATTCATGAATATGTAAAATGGGTAACAATGTGTCAGAAACGTATTTCAACTTGTGAACTTGAAATCCTTCTTTTATATAGAAGTGCATCATGTACCTGTATATGTATTCTGAAATTAGTTTTCCAATTGCAGGATGTTTCTTCTTTGCCTCTTCATTGTGACCTTCTCTTTCATTTTTCTACTGCAGTTTTTCTATTATGTCGTATTTGTTGCCTTAGAACTTATTTAACCATCTCCTTGGTATTGTTGCTCTCATGTTTGTCTTTAATTTAGTCTGTGTTATATTCAGCACTCATTTAGAAAAGCAAATTTGCATTTCAGCTGTTATAACCCTGATGCAGGTCTGTGGACATACAGTCCGAAGAAAGTTTCTCCTTCTCACGAACTCTGTAAGAAAACAAGATAAACTAGGACATTCTTTTCTCTTTCTAATCTTATGTTTTGCTAACTGAAGCTCCAAGGCTTCGACCAATCCCCCTGAGGGGTGGAATGACACTGTCCAATCACTATCATGTAGATATCTCTATATAAAAGTTAGAATCAAAATAAAGACACTTCACTTCTGCTTTCTACAGCCCAGTGTGAGTTTGCTCTTTCTATTGCTGCCAGCAGCGACATCGGTCTTTGTCATTAAAGGAAGTAGTGTGATAAACTGAGTATGGGACATTTTTTTGTGCTTTTATGATGTTGATGGTTTGGCAGGGCTGTTCTCTGAGGCTGTCACTGTGGCAGAGCAGAACCCATCTTCCAAAAGATGAACCAGAGAACTTTGTGAATGAAATGACTGCCACTGCAGTGCCAAAGCCCTGAAAGAACAGTGTTAGCAGTTAATGCTTCTGGGAAGCATACAGCCTGCTCTGAGGCAGGTCTAATAGTTGATTAATTAATTTTTTTCTCATTTTTGTGCAGTAATTTCTTTTTTCAGTGCCAGTGCAGAATTTTGGGCAAAAATCAAATGAAAGGTTTATTTTCTCACTTTTAGTTTGTTTATGTAAAGGCTCATACACAGTGCCAGCACTAGGAATCAAGACAGCATCCTGTGTTTAGTACCTTTGGTAGAAAATAATTTTGGAAAAAAGTTGGAAAGAATCCCAAACTTCACAGAGATCAGTACCAAATAATATTAACTTTCCCAAGAGATCTGGAAGTAGTTTGGGTTATGATTCATTTTGAATGGTGCCATTCTATTTCTGAAGGTTGTAAGAAATAAACTGTTTTTCTTCCATCATCAAAAATAGCTTTTCTGTAGATTTGGTCCATACTGTACACTTAAAATGCCAATGGGAATTGCTTTTATTGCTTCAGATTAATAGCTTCTAAATTGCTATAGATCATTAAATTATCGATTGCTGCCTGCACTTAATATTTGTGAGCAAGATTCACCTTTCTGTAACAAAAATTTTCTAGAGATGCACAGCTTGCGTTTGCTTTTTACTTGTTAGTTACCACTCAGTCAGGACTGCCTAGCATTCACAACCATGTCATATTTCTGCAGTTTCCCAGTATTTTATCCCCTGTATTTGTAAGCTGAAATCGTTCATCTAAAGGATTGAAGTTTTAAATGATGACAAGGTGTGATAAATAACATGCCAGACTATGAGCCATCATTGAAATTTTGACTTTGTGTTCAAGGCAAAATGTTCTAAATGGGAAGCACTATCAATTGTCTGCAGATATTTTGGATTCTTGTCTAATATGCAGACTCATACTTGCCATATTCACAGGGACAGAGCCCAGATCTGTGTTAGTGCTGGGCAAAACATGTAATCTTGATTTAATTACAACATTCCTGTCTTAAGTGAAAAGTGTTAGCTGGACATGTCTGTTCTGTTAGAGAGGAGGAAGTGCTTCTGAGAAATGTATCCCTTAGGGGACTCAAACTGAGCAGCACTGGGGCCAAATATCCAAAGGATGCACCATGAGCTCCATTATTATGAACCTTAAGAATAAGAATAGACAAAGCAAAGGCAATATCTCCTAGAGCTGAAGAGCAGAAACAGAAGCAGGGCATTTCATCCCGAGTGCATGAAGAGTGCAGTGAAGGAAGTTGCTAGCCCATACTTCCAACTGGCATATATTTGTTTGGTCTGTGTTACTTTTTGATGACCTCTTTTTACATTTTTTCTTTTTGAGAGACACATTTTTATTGATATTTATTCTCATGGTGATTTTTTGCCTTTTCAGAAGACTATAATCTTTAGTAAAAGTAACAAATACTAAAAAGTGAAACAGATAAAAGTTGTTTCCTGCTGTTCTTGTCCTGATTTGTGTGTTTTTACCATTTGGAACAGAAAAGGAAAGGGGGAAAAAAAGTAAAAATAATAACTTCTGATTAGGAATATGGAAAGATTTGGTATTTTTCTCATAAACTTACTGGTTTTTTTTCTGAAAATGATGTGGCTTTTGGACACATTCTTATACCTGTAGGTAGATAAAGCTGTTTGCTGTGTGCTTATCTCTTCATGGCACATTGTGTGCTTGCACAGATCCCGTGTAGATTCCTTTTCCCCTTCTTCCCATTATTGCTCTTAAATGTTTCAAAACTTGATACTGACCAAAATGATGAATTACAAAAGATGATGATCAGGTCTGTTAGATTACTTCCTTCTTCCCATCCACCCCACCATCATACCAAGCAGCTGAATATCTCTCCAGGGGTGCTGGAGAACGGTTTCAACTCCAAGGAGTTCTGTTTGATTTTTAGGAGGGTAGATGAAGGAGTAAATGTGTGTGGCAGTTTAGCTGGGCACCAGGAGAAAATGGAGAACCAGTAATAGAACTGAAAACTGATTTTTTGTTCTCTGTTTCAGATTTCCTTCATATGATAGTATTAGTGATCTAAATAAAGTTTGGAAATAAAGGCCAACTGACTCTTTTAGCTGTACTGCCAGTAACATTCATGTTCAGGGTTCCAGCTAACAAAAGGCAAAACTATCGCAGACTCTCACAACATATCACTCTATGTCAATTTCTTCAAAATAGTAAGAAACTTCCCTGCTTTTTTTTTTAATATCCACTTGTGTAGCTAGTAAATTCTGGAAAGCACTGGTACTTGACAAATGAATCCTCCATGCCCTGGATAATTGAGGTACTGTTTTTTTAGGGAATGATGTCTGCTGTTGTAAGACTAGATCTGCAGCTTTTTCCACTACATTTTGACAGCAAGTATTTGTATATTTTAGAAACAAACTTGGTCTGGTTTATCATGCAGCATCAAATCACATCACAGCTTATATTGAGTTTGACATGATGTGACATATTGTGAAACTATTCCTCAAAGCTTCAGATGGTATCACAAGATTATTTTTTATGACTTTTTTTTAATCCCATCCACATTTTCTTGTCCTTCTCTGAGCTGAGCTATCTCTGTGCAATGTTGTTAGAGCTGAGCATATAAAATCTGGGTACAGGACATTCTTTGTACAACACGTGCTTACCCTTTTCAGACAGGAAGCCAACAATCTCCATAAACAGTGTAATTGCACAGTTAAAACTTTGTTGCTCTTTCTTGCCTGCAAGTCTATATCTTGTCAAATCACTACATACTTCAGCTGGGGAAGCCATGACTAATGAAAAATGAACTAATGCTTTGAGAGCTGCAATACTGTGAATTTATTGCTGTGCTTCACTGCTTTCAAATCAGGGCTTAGTTGATCTGGTACTATCTTTAATAGAGATGACGCTGCAGTTTTTCTTGGGGCATGGAAGCATATGTTGTTATATACTGAATATATGTTTTTATTGCATTTTTGCCTCCATTAACTCATTGCCACTCCATATTTCACTGCAGCTTTCTCACAGGTTACACTTGAGTCCAAAGCAGCCCAAATATTATCTAGATTTTTCTGTTTTTCTGATTCTTGTAATGTTGCACGGGCTATGTCATCGATAATGCAAATCACTCCAGGAAAACGGGACCTTTCCCTTTTGTGAAAGCCATGTTCCTCATTGGACTGACAGTCACCCATCCATTTCTTTCTCTCGGCAGACGTGCGCCCTGGATTCTGCTTCTCCACGCTGAGCAACGGGCGCTGCGGCAATCAGCTGCCGCAGCCCCTGTCCAAGATGCAGTGCTGCTGTGACAGCGGCCGCTGCTGGGCCTCTGCTCCCGCCACCGCTCCAGAGATGTGCCCCATCAGATCCACCGGTATGAGCCCACCTGAGCTCTCATCAGCGTGGCTGGACACTGAATTAGCAGTGACTTCTTTTTTTTTTTTTTAGCTGTAATGTTTTCATTAAAGAACTACACAGAATGGTTGAGGCTGAAGGGCACTTTGGCAGATTGTTTAGTCCAACTCCCCTGCTCAAGCAAAGCCTCCTATGGCAGGGTGCTCAGGACCCTCAGGAGAGCAAGCTGACAGAAAGAATTATTTGTTTATAATTAGTGTTTTGTAGCCAACTTATTCTGACCTTAACTAGTTTAGATTTGTTTTCAACATCCTCTTGAAGATGAAGTTACTTCCTCTAGACCCTTCTAATACATCCCTATTCCCTCTGCATTTTCATTCTCGTTGGGAAACTGGGATTTCCTTTCTCATGACAAGCTTTCTAAGGTGCCATGAAATTTGACACAGAAGATGGTTTCTCTCTGCTACCAAAATGTGCTGTTCTTTATTGCCTCCTTGTGTATTGAGATCCTCAGATAATGTATCACTTGGATTGAGAGAAGATGGTGAGCAGATTGTGAAACTAAGTATGAGGGAGTGGAGGGAAGATGATTTTGAGTTTGTTTAGGACTGGAGACCTAATAAAATGGTTTAGAAAAGAAGAATACAAGAAACTTAAGAATTTATGGGAGGAGGTTAAGGGAGTTGCAGAGTTTATGGAGGAATGGGATTGTAACACTATAGCAGTGTAACTCTGAAGGAGTTGTCAGAGCTCATATATGGGAGTTTTTATTATTCTTGTTTTTAATCCGTTGAGTGAAACTGCGTAGTACTGGAGCAGAAATCTACAATCAGAACTCTTGGAAGACTTTATGTTTCTGTCACTGTCTTATTAATGATATTTAAACACATTAAAAGTTCAAAACTGGCTAGAATAATGCTGAAAACATAGTGCGCTCTATTGATAACCATCTGAAATAAGAAGACAGGGAGAAATTTTTCAGTCTTAACACAGTTCTTGCTTTCTTTAAATACTTTCTAATTATTCATATCTAACTGGTGAATAAACTGGGTGGAAAAGTAAAGTAATTTGGCCAAAGCTGCAAACTGAGACGTCATGGAGAAGGAGCTAGAACTCAGGACTTCCTGACTCATAAATCCATGCAAGGTCTTCCAGATCATGGTTACATGCCACTTCTTCCTTGGTTTTGCTTCTGACCTGGGATATAAATTGAGGCTATAAATTTCTCTTTTAAAAAGTGCTTTGAAGTTCTGTGAAAAGCTTTACATGCATTTAAGGTATTGCTGTCATTATTTAATCAAGTTCAGTTATTCCTTACTTAGTGTATCCTGAGTAAGCAAGACAAGGAATTTAGAGCTGTCAGTGGCCCAAAGTCTCTTTAACTCTGAAATGGAAATTTACTGCAATATAAAGAGGAGCACTAGCTGCATTATGTAACTGAGTGGTTGCATTTTAAATGTGGGGAGCAGACCCAGTTGCTACTGCAAAACAGGTTGCTTATTGCTAGAAATTAGACATGGAGATTAAAGTTACAATAAAAAAGGCTTGCACTGTATTTTTTTATAACATGGCAGGAATTGTTTATGTGGAATAACAGGGTTTACCATTGGCACTATTTAAAGGCTAAAAGGAACAATAGAGGGAAATGCAGTGACACATGAAACAAACTGATCACCCAGCAACATTCAATAAATGCAAACATCATAATCAGGAAAAGCAGAACTTTAGGCTATGATGTTTATTTAACAAATCTTCCGTGATGCAGGAAGAGCTTCTAATGTGTTTTACAGGTGGAAACAGATATGGTGAAAGTGTTGAAGGCTGAAATATCCAGCTTAGTTCTCAGAACATTTACTTTATTTTTCTGTTCTCATTTTTTATATTGTTTCGGGAATTCATTCATCTCTAGATTTTTTCCCCCATTATATAATTCCTCTCCCCTGTTGTTCCACAGACTTTAGATTTTGAAGTTCAAAGATATTGGCTGCTAAAATAGTTACTTGTGTGCACACAAATTGTGAACATGAATTAGGTCAGCTGGAATGTGGTCTTTAATTGTGATACTCTGTGTGCATTTTTTGGATCGCAAGTTCCAAACCCACACTTCCCAAAGACAAAAGAGTCGTGGGCAAGAGGAAAAGTGGGGCAGTAGGGCAGATGCCATTAATAGAGATAAACAATAGGAGAATGCAACACACTCAGCATAGACTCTGCTTACAGCAAAATAGATCATTTTCCCATCATCTGGAAAAGGACGAATTTGTACGGATCTGATTTGGTTTCTCTTTGGCTACACTGCTTAGACTGCAGCTTATTTGGTTTCTGCTTTTATTGGCAAACTTAATTTTCACAGGGAAATAGTGTTAGTGTATTCATTCTCTAATTGGTTTTGCCTCATTGCTTATATTTGTATTTCTTTGTTTTAGGAGGTTAACTTTTAAGAAATACAGTTGAAACTGGGCTTTTTTCCCTGTTCAGTATTTTTCTAACTCTGTGGCAAGCTTTCTATTAAATTAACTTGGGATCAAATCCAGAAGTCCTTCTTTAGGTAAACTTCACACTGAGTTCACCAAAGATTTTTGCTTGAAAGAAGACTAAGTAGATTAGGATCAGGTCCCTGCCTCACTGTTGAATTTCATGTCCAGAATGTCAGTTCTGTTACCTTTTTACTGGCAGTCTTCTGACAAGTAGTGTTGAGATTCTGTGGATTAATGACTCAGTTCAGAGAACAAAGCTTGTTACTATGAAGAAAACATATAGGCTCACATTTTCCAGATTATTTAGGGTTTGTTATTGCTAATCTGAAACACTGCAAAAAGGGGGAGAGTTGGATTAAATGGAACAGGCTGCAGGAGTCTAAAACAGCATTCATGTTTTCATGTTTCAGACGAGTATCGTAAATTGTGCACAGTAGCTGCTATGCTGCCAGCAAGACCTGACCTTCCTCCGGCCCGTCCTGATGTCATCCCACCACCACTCATTCCTGGTGTTTACCCTCCTCCACATCCAGAAATCATCTATCCATCGCGGGCTCCGCCACCTCATCGTAAGAGAGAAAGAAATAACCTCTCCTTGCACCGTGTGCATTTAGCTTCTTTAAAAACATGCATTTCTCAGGAGCAGTGTGCTCCCTTCAGCTCTTGGTGTCTTTTACTTACTTTATGTGGACATGGAGTTTCTGGATATCGTTTTAGTCAGAGCCTGCCTACCATATACCTTATGGCAAGATACCTATCTCATTAGTAGTGTTTTACCTATTAAGATAGGCTTCAAAAATTGTCTGTACCGTGGCTCATGTACTGTAGTAGTTACATTATTGGTCTTTCAAGGCTGTTGTGAGCTTTGCTGCATGTCAGCACTGCCGAGTATGAATAGCTCTTTGACTAGGTTGTGAAAGATATTTACATTAAAGAGCTTGTCTGAGAGAAAGCAACTTCTTTCAGGTTGTTTTCCTCACTCGCACTTGGCCAGGTAGGAAATGTACTGATAAAAATGCTGCTCTGCTGGACACTGAGGCTGACCCAGTGCACAGAAAGAGCTATTTTAGTGATGAACATAGATGGGTTAGTTTTCTCTACAGTCAGAAGGAAGCCAGAGCAAACTACCAATATAGAGCAACATGCCAATATAATATAGTTTTTTTTCTGTCCCTCGCTCAGAGAATTTACTACATGCCCATGTAGTCTGCAGTAGGCATGTGGCATGTGCCCCCTGAAATCATTTGGCATAGCCACATACTCTTTTGCAAGTAAACAGAAGCTGATTTTGCCCATGCTCTATGCAAATGCAAGCAGTTTCTGCTTGCACTGGCACCAGCTGAAACTATTTAGTCTTGGTTCAGCACCAAGCTGAGCTAATAAGCCTAAGAGGCAAAGTATTTTAGCTCAGGCTGACACTGCACTGACGTAGCTGCACAGCTTCTGGTCAGCTGGGAGCAGGGACAGAGCCAGCTCACGCCTGCCTGCCAAAGCCAGTATAGGCATATTCCCAGGGCTATCCCGGCCCTCCTCACTGCTATCTGCGAAAGCAAAAATAATGGGCCAGTCTGCCTGCTCTTTGCTACTCTAGGCTTATAGTAGAGTCCCTGCAGTGCCACACACCCACTTTACCTCTAGGAATGAACAGATATGTTCATACCTCTAGAGATGAACAGACACTTTACCTCTAGGTATGGTCCTCTTTGGCAGGACAAAAGATGAAAACACAACCAGACTTGCCTCAGTGAAAATTTCTGTGGTTGTTAGCTGTTTTCAAACAAATCTCTAAGAGTCAAAGTGCCATTTTCTCTCTCCCATTTTACTCTGTAATTCACATTACAATGGAAGGTAAATGTTGATTTTTAGTGGAACATCCTGCTCAAGTTGTAGATTATCAGAAGCTATTATGATGAACTATTAAAATATTTTTCCAACTGTTGTTATTTCAGCGATCTTGCCGGTGAACTTAACTGACTATTGCCAAACATTCCGACATCTCTGCCGTAATGGACGTTGTATTCCCACTCCTGGGAGCTACCGCTGCGAGTGCAACAAAGGATTCCAACTGCATGGTAGAGAGGAATGCCTTGGTATGTGGTTTTCTGCTGTAAATCACAGAGGGGATTTCATTTTAGAGAAGAAAACATTCTTCTCCACACAATGTAACAATGAAGTTCTTAAATAGAAGAGCCCCACCTCCAAAAAAACCCCAGTAAAGAGACTTCGAAGAACTAATTGATTTCAATGGCAGACTTATTTTTACAATTTTGCCTTTAAAACAGTATTTAACAGATCTTGTAACAAAATTATACAGAAGCAAGGATTTCTTATTTTACTAACCCGTGACTATAATGTGTTTATTAGTGATTGAAAATGATCTCTTTAAAATGCTACCAGCTTTTTGAGTATGCAATGACCTATTGTTAAAAAAAAATCACAGACTTAGGCTTAGTAAGATTTACAAGTCCTCTTTAAGCTCATGAGTAGTATCTTATTGGGCTCTTGAGACCTTTAAATTTGGAACTCAGCAAGAGCTCAATGACAGAAGCAAGGATTAACTGTCTCTTACAGGCAAGATTTTGGTTCTGTCAAAATCTTTAGTGGACCTGGGAATGTGGAGATGTGAGATTAAGGCCTCTACCTCTAATACATGCAGTATCTTACTCTAAATTAATTATTCCCAGCTCCTGTTTGTCTTAGAACATGGGATCTTTTTTTGAGATCTCGGTGGTGTCCCCTTTTCTTTCGGATTGAAGGGCACTATTTCTCCAAGTACAAAATGATAAAATACCCCTGCAGGCAAAAATAACTTTCAGCCATTGTGGTAATAAAATTATATTGTCTGTGTTCCACAGATATTGATGAATGTGAAAGGAATCCATGCATTGGTGGAGACTGTGTGAACACCCAGGGATCCTACATCTGCCAGTGTCGTGTTGGGTATCAGAGCACGGCGACCAGAACAGAGTGCCGAGGTAATGGGCATACAGCCACGTCTGCTATTGTCTACATATCAGGAGGGAAAATGGTTTTCAAGCAAAATTTAACAGATGGGTCAAATATGAGAGTTTAAAAAAAAAAAAGTCAGATATGGCAGTAAAAATGGCTGACCTGCTGGAGCTGGCTGTTCACAGACTGGGTTACGAGAAAAGGCATTTTGTCTTGTGCTAAAATGATCTTGGCACTATTTATGGCTTTGAAGTGGAAGGGACATATTTTTTTTTTTTAAATATTAAGACATTGTTTTCTTTTGCTACTTGAAGATCTCAAGGACAATTAAACATCCTTTCTTTGGAGAAATCGTTTATGTATAAAAGACTAAGAAAGTTGAGGGGAAAGATAAAACTTTCCGTGGGTAAATATAAGATTACATTTCCCGTGTCTTGCCTCTGCTCACTGCCAGAGGAAGAGCTAAACATAAATTACAGCAATGAAAACTTAGATGTGGAAAAGTAGTGAGTGGAGCCCTGGGAAAGTCCAGATGGGGAAGCCTCAGAATCCTCGTTATACTTATTTTAAAGATCAGACTCGACAGTAGTCCTGATGGTCTTCATCCTGTCTTCCTATGGGAGTGGGACCACAGCAGTCAACCAACCCTCTGTCAGGGTTTGGTCACTCCCAAATTGGGGTAGGAATTCAGCTGTAAAGGTGGATGGATGCAGTCCTTTATAGTTAAGGCATAATGAGAGATTTCTGGCAGAAGAATAAATGATTGCTTTGATATTCCATAAGAAATGAAGCATCTAAATGAAACAGGATGCTTGAATGCTCAGAGTCACAGCTTGTCTTCCTATTTTGCTTCCTGCACTGAGCGCAGGGTGCGGAGGATGCACTCAGTCTGCAGCAGAAAGTTTCTAAAAAGCCAGAAGAAAGTTATCTGTATCAGGGTGCATTTCTTTTCTTCCTTTTGTGAATCAGAAAGGTGTTTGTGGTACAGAAGCTTGCTCTCCAGTCCAGGAAGATATGCAGAGCCAGCACCACTGCTGCATGTTGCTGGGGAGTATTTGACCTAATTGCTGCCAAGCAGCCGTGTTGCGGAAGCATCTTCATAGCTCAGCTGACTGGTGGTGAGGGAGTGCTGAAGGGGAGTCTCAGCCGTGATGAATTTACTCATGAGTCATTTTTGTCACACGCTTTTAATTTGACTGATTCATTACACAAACACATGGTTGTCAGAAGCCCAGTAGCTTAATGGCATTTAAGTGTGGTCACTTAGCAGTTCTTTTGCAGTCTATGGGAACTGTGCTTGCCTGACAGCCAGAGCAGAAAATGCTGCAATGTGCAGAATCTTGGTTTTCTGAAGGAATGTTTAGGGTCAGTGTAGGGAAAAGAAAAAGGCTAGTGGGGTGCATTTGGCAAAATGTACATATAGCACTGGTGCCTGCCAAAATCAGCATTTGCTGTAGAATTACTTCACATGACTACTTTGGATGTTGAGATTTTAATTTTTTGCATGCACAAATGTGTCTGTGCTGATGTGCTTTTGGAAATGTATTCCTTACGTCTGCTCTTGAAAAACAAAGTCTCCATAATGACCAGATGTTTATCTATTCCTTGCTCTGAGGTTCCAGAGGAGGGTTTTTTCTGTATGATGGCTCTGATTGGTGACTGATTAAACATTGCAGTCTGTATTGCAAGCTACTGATTCATCCATTCTTACGATCCCGTATAATTCTAGTAGGAGTTTGGCTGAATGAATATCTTAATTGAAGACATAGGTGAATAAAGTCACATTGTGATTAATGATCTGAACAAAAAATGCTTCTAAATTGCAGAAGAGAGGATAGGAAATGGACCTCAAAAAAAGGTGAAATTTTATGGTGATTAGCTATGAATGTGTGGAAGTTAAAGCTTTAATAGCTAAGTGCTTACTATAATCTACTCCACATTTCTGGCAAGAGGAGGTCGGGTCTTACAGCGAGATAACAATAATTTTGGGTATTTCAGTGAGAGAGGGGCTTTGATTTTTTGCATGTTTCTCTGAGGAGAAAAAAATGGTGATGTTATTTCATTTGAAAATTAGAAATGTGTCAGACTAGTGGTGGGACTCTGATCAGCTGTGTGTATGTAAAGAACAACGAGATTCAGTATTAATTTTCAACACATTTAAATGGCATCAGGTGAATAAAAATACAAAACCTAATGAGCTCTAAAAATTAAAAGGTCTTAGAGATGCTGTGGCATTTCTGCCTGTCCTGAGGAAGAAAGCTGGTGGAGTAGCTGAAGCCAGACACGGCTGCAACCAAGGGCCAGAAAAGTGGGGTGAAAAGGGACCAAGCAGAGAGGAAACTCACATTTATGCATTGCTGCTTGATGATGCTTGTTTATCAAATGATATTTATCAAGCCTGTACACTTTCGCTGGAAGTGGAGGGCTGCAAGCTGCTGCTGCAGTGAGTGGTCACTGAGCAGCTTGTGCCTCCGCTGGCCTGGTTGCTTGCTTGCAAAACAGTGATTTTCAGGGGTTTCTTAGACTCCTCACAGAACTACCACACTGTTAAGAAGGCAAGTATAGGTTCACAATTTCAAGAGGGATCAGCTCCCCCAGCCTGAGTGTCCAGAGAGCGGGGGCATTTGGGAGGACACCCTATGCTCCCCTTCTTCCTGACGTGCAGCAATGGATTTCCTCAGAGAGGGCTTGGGGAAGGGCAGCCCCAGGGTATTTGGGGAGCGTGGGTGCGTGATAGACAGGTCTGCATGGGCTGCTTGTGATCTCTGTGAGCAGAGTCCCCTGTGTGCAGGAATCTCTGGGAGATGGTCCAGGCCTTGACGGAGAATACTGAGCAATCTGAAAAATGTCTAGACAGTCTGTCTCAGCATCTCCTCTCCCCTCCTTTGGAGGAGAGGGAGAGCTGCCAGCCTCGTGTGATATCACTCTTCAGGTCCTCCAAAGCACTTGCCAAGCACCTCCTGCAGAGAGAGGGAAATGAGGATCTGATGTTTCAAATACAAAATAAGCAGAAGAAATTCTTCTGAGGTGGGAAAGTTTTGAACTTTCCTGTTATCTTACAAAGCAGCAGCAAAAGACAAGCTTTCCCCCATCTTTCCTGGAGTAGTTAGGTACTGTTAAGTTAAAGTTCAGTAAAAATATCTTAATGATGAGCAAAAATGAAAAAAACCCCAAAAATTGTGATTCTTGTTTGAGAAAGCTGCAGGGTGATATTCACTGAAATTCTTTCGCAGCAACTTGAAATGTCAAGCTGACAAACATTTTCCACCCCTATAA
The DNA here is from genome assembly GCA_013397845.1 of Melanocharis versteri. Taxonomy (NCBI): domain Eukaryota; kingdom Metazoa; phylum Chordata; class Aves; order Passeriformes; family Melanocharitidae; genus Melanocharis; species Melanocharis versteri. The sequence continues at coordinate 2,253,329 of VZTG01007483.1, read as the reverse complement.
CATTCAGTTATAGAAATCAAAATAAATTATTTTTCAGGTGAATACAGTTTCCATGTAGGTTTAAAAACCTAGGGGAAGGGCAAATGGGAAAAATTCCTCTTGAGTATAAAAAAGAATCCCCCAAAATGTTATTTTTCTTTCTGGTTGGCTTTCAGACATCGATGAATGTTTACAGAATGGTCGTATCTGTAATAATGGACGATGCATAAATACAGATGGCAGTTTTCACTGTGTGTGTAATGCTGGCTTTCAAGTGGCAGTTGATGGGAAAAACTGTGAAGGTAAGACTTTTCTGAAGTTATTCCATATCAGTAATTATGGTCGCAAGAGGTTATTCACGTCAATTAAAAAGAAAAAGACCCCTGGTGGGGGGAAGGGAAGGAACAAGGAGTCAGATTTTCAAATACCTTTTGCTGTATCTGGGAGGGCAAGTAGAATGTCTTTTGCAGCCAGTTCTGGAGCCTTGGCTTGGCAATCCTCAACGGGATGTCTGTCCAGCAGGAGAAATAGCACATACCACTATCACAAAATGCAGTTTCTTTGATGGGAGTGGTACATTTTAAAACATAGCACAAGTCACATGCTGCCTGATTTTACTGTGTGTTTAACAGCATGCTTTATGGGATCTTACTGGGTGACTAGCAATGTGGTTTATGTAGATGTAGGCTGGTCTGACCTATAAAAATTGTTTTAACAAAAATTTGTAAACATAATTGATGTGTTCCTACCTCCCAGACCTTTAGTAAAGGGGAAAAAAAGAAGAATGTTCTTTATCATGCTTCCCAAGGTCCTTGGGAGGGTTCCCAATGATCTATTCATACGTTAAAAGAATTTCAACCACTGTTCTTAGAAACATTTTTGGCAGAATATTATCTCAGTGATTCAGCTCAAAGACTTAATGCCAAAATTCCTGGTTGGGATAGATACACGATTTTTTTTTAAAATCATAAATTATTTTTGTCTGACTTAGCCTGTAAGTAAAAAGAAAACACACTATGTCTAGAAGTGTAATTTCTGTCCAAGACAGCTGCAATATTAAGGAAAATAGCACGATTCTGAATATATTGTAATGTCATTATGATCCAGTGATTTTATGTGCTAGTAGTGATTCTGTTAATCCTTGGTAGAGACAGACATTTTAAGACTCTATTTTTCCTGACTCTTTTTTAGATACAGTTTAGCACCATAAGCTGCTTTTAAAATATCTTATTATGGAAGTACATTGACTAAATATATTTGGAAATTAGACTATTCAGGAAAAAGCTCTCTATTCTGATTTCTTCCTTTCCCACCAAATACCATGTGCTAATAGTAATAAAAACCAGGACATCGGCAGTCTGGTAAAACATTTTTAATTCCATTGCATGTGCTGCCAGAATGTCTGTTGCATCCACTTATGAAACAGTTTCATCTCTGGCATTGTAATGCATTGAGCTGTGTGCACACACTAATCAGTAAAGACCATGGCATTGTGCCATACCTTAATGTAACTGTGTGTAGTTCTTTAGATGAAACTGGTAAATACTACTGATTTTTTTTTTTGGATGTAACATCCGAAACTGATTTCATCTGCGCCAGGACAAAGTAAAGACTGAGAGGATATAAAAGCTTACTCGAATCAAGCACAGAATTCTCTGTACTTGCCTTTTTTCCCCCCCTTTTTTTTTCTTTCCCATTGTGTGAGTAACTGTGCAGGGTTCAGAATAACAGTGTCTGAGACCTCCACCTTTTCCTATTTGAATCCTTCATGCTGTCTCATTAGGTCAGAGGATGAATAATGCTTTTATGAAGCTATAATTAGTAAGTACCTTCTGTATGGCCTGTCATGCTGAAGGCAGGAAAGGGGCAGGTTTTATTTTGAATGGGGATGGCAGTGCCCACAGAATCCATGCTTGAGCACAGTGCTGGGAATTCTCCCATACCATAAATCTTAGACTTGTCCAGTGGAGGTTACAAAAGTTTTCACTCCAAACCCAAATGTTCACTCGTCCCCCTTCAGGTCTTCTTAGTAACATAAAATTGTATTTACATTCCAAACAGGAGGCTGCTTCTAACCTAGCTCCTATTTAGATTAGAATTGCAAACCCTCTTTAATTACATCCTTTCTCACTTTTTGATGGCTTTTACCAACTGGAAGTTCTTAAGCTGTCCAGTTTCTCATCTGTTTTTTATTCTCTTTGCTTTTTTTGGATTAGTTCCTTTTTATGTTAATGATTCATTATGAAAAATGGAGTCACTGCTTTGACACATCCTCTAGGACAGTGCAGTATGTCCCATCATATGTTTCTGATTATCATTATACCTCTGACAACTAAGAAAAAAAGTAAGGTTTGTCTTTTGGATATAACTAGTAAGAGTTCTTATGCTTAAACATGATGAGCATTATGTCTGTCATGCACATTTTCAGATATGGATGAATGCAGCATCAGGAACATTTGCCTCAATGGGATGTGCATCAATGAAGATGGCAGCTTTAAATGCATTTGTAAACCAGGGTTCCAGTTAGCATCTGATGGACGCTATTGCACAGGTAAGCACAATAAATTATGGGTTCCCAAAACCTGTGAGTCCTGTCTCTCTGGGTAGCTTCAAGAATAACCTTATTTCCTTACCGTGATTCTTGGGAACAAGAGGTACTGGGCAGAGTTCTCAGCAGATACACTTTTTTAATCAGCTGGAATTATTTGTCATTGTGCAAGACAGTACTCAGTCTTCTCCACATTGTTGAGCAACCACCCTAACCAGCCAGTGGGAAATATTCTTTGAACAAGGACTGCATGATCTGACCTAGTTAAACTCTGGGGTTTTTTTGCCTATGGTGTCTTCTGCAGATTGGTTCCAGTATATCTCACATTTTGTGTTTGGCCTTTGAAAATATTCTGCCTTTGGCCACTCAAACATCCTGGCTCGTTGCCTTCTTTGGGTTTTTCTGTCATTCCTGTCTGGGTGCCCGTAGTCAATACAGCATCCCTGAGGAGTGCCCAGCACTCAGTGGCACCATGATGCAGACATGAGCACCACAGCAAGATTGTGTTTTCCATTTGCTGCACTAGCTCAGCAATAGCCCCTGTGGGAGACACTGCAGCCTCCTGCTTGCTAGTTTTGTCATTAGAGTTTTCTTTTGTCCTGTCAGGTACTGGAAATTTTGTCTGTATAAATCTTCATGTTTCAACATGTTTTACAGACACAAAGCAGAAGTCAAAATAAAGAATAAACAAGTGGTGGGCCAAGTTACTTATGGTTTTTCTTTTGAAAAATTCAAAATCTTTTAACTCTTTGAATCAAGGCAGAAAAAATGCTTCATTACACTTCGGCAAATTTTTAAAAATGTCACATCTTGTGGACCAATAGTAAAAGTAAATGCTTGAATAATTTGGTTTTGAGAGTTAGTGACATGAAAGGCGAAATAATTTGATCCTTTTGCTTATTGAACACTGTACCAGACTGAAACAGACCTTAGATCAAAATCAGGATAATAAATCATGTAAAACATCTGAAACTTCTCTTGAATTTGGTAACTCTTGCACTAGGTATGCAAGACAGTGCTACCCAGCTGTCAGCTGAGGGAATCAGGTAACTCTAATGAGATGATCCCATTCTGGCTTTGTAAAAGGGTTGCTTTGGTTGGGTTGTTCTTTAGTTTCTCAAACAAACTATTGTGCATTACCACACAGGTGTCTCCTTAGCCTAACAGCTGCTGGCTGTGTTGGCTGCAGCCTTCACACACTTAGAGCAATGGCATTTATTTCCATTCTTACCCGTTTTCCATGTGGGATGTGAGAGCTTTGCCAAAGCTTGTTTTCCAGCTGGTCTGTGTGTGGGATGTCAGGGAGACTTCAATGCCCTTCAGGCCATGGCACATCAGCCAGTTGTGTTCCCAGAGATCACTGGCTGCTCTCTGTGTCATTAGCAGGGATGTGACTCATGGATGCAAGCTAGCTCAGCCCAGCCCAGATGTTCGTCTTGATTTTTGCCTTGAGTATATTTTGTTTGTTTTTTTTTTAATTACGTCAGTCTGTGCCCTGAAATGCCATCCAAGAAAATGGTATCTCTACCTGACTACTTAAAACACAATGATATTCAGTCTTACAGCCTCTGTTATGTGCCTCCTGGTTAGGAGTATGGATACAGTCAAAAAGGGGTTTCTGGCCCTAGAGAAATGTTACTTCTCTGCATCAAAGGAGGAATATTTGAAAATTATCCAGAATTGCAGAGAACTCAACTGATTCCTACTGAAAGTTGGAACAAATCTTTTAGTAAAAAGAAGGATTTCTCCCACTGCTTTTCAGCACTTACAGTAAGCCTTGTTCTTTATGTATGAGCATGCAAATGTTTATTACATGTTAAAATTGTTGTTGGGTCAAAAATCAAACCAGATTTTGAAACCTGGACACCCAAATTACACTTTTTACCCTCTTCATATTTGTCTCCTTTCTTCCATTTGCCCAAATAATTCCCAGGTCTTCAGTAGCTAGAGGAGCACAGCTCTATCCAGTCACGTTACTAAAATTTTAAAAGTTTTATCTTTAATAATGTCACTTCCTGTATATTTTGATGTTTGTCCTAATTGAGTCATTTTGGGACTTCAGAAACTTATTCCCCTGAGCCCTCGGCCCTGCTCGCACCTACTTCCAACACACTGAACTATTCTGAGGTCAGCCCATCCCCTACGGTGCTGCTTGACCTTGGTGAAAATCCTTACCCAGGCAGTCCTTTCCACCCTGCACCCATAGAGAAGTGTACTGGTAGTGAACCAGAGAAGGACGTATTGCCATCAGCTCCTGTTACTCCTGGGAAGAAGCCAGACCTGTGTTTTGCCTTGAAACAACTCTTAGCACCATCTTTGCAGCCCTCCGATATTTCCCCTCCGGTGTTTAGCGGTGAAACGTTTCCTCCTTGGGTCGGGGCTGCTCTGGCAGCGCTGCCGCTTTTCAGCCCCCTCCTGTCACCTGTCCGGCGGCAGCCGCACCCGGGCACGGTCGCAGGTGTGGGGCAGCCTTCGTTCTCAGTGTGTATCCTCCAGCCCTGGAAGGTGGCAGCGGGGATGGGCAGGCCCCGGTGGGGAGACCTGGATGCCTTGCATATTGTTAATTCATGCTTGACTATTATATGACAAATTATCAGTAGCTTCTTGTAATGATGGAGTCAAAATGGGTTAAATTCTGTTGTATCTTAAACTTTTTGAGGGTCACTCTCAACTTCGAGCCTGGTCATTGGGGAAGAGGTGAGCTCAGAGCTCTCTGGCTGTTGCCCTTAATTTCCACTGACTTTTGTCCTCCAGCAATTAAAGCTTTCTCCCTGTTGCTATGCAGGTTACTCACACCTGGGGGTCCTGGTGCCTACAGAAGGCCCTGTGCTTAAACTGGCCACGTACACAAATTGAATCGGGAGTTTGCTTTTGCCAGAGCTTGTTCAGTGCATTTGCTGTCCAGATAAAATAATTTAGCTTGTAGTTGATAATGTCCCTTTTGGGTATCATGGACTGGGAGTTGTAATTTGTGTTTGTCTGTGTGCCAGGCCACCGTCTCTTGGCAGAATTCACATGCTTTTCATGCAGTGTTGGCAGATTTTGTGACACAGATATTTTTTCTCTTTGCCTTTGGATGAGCTGTTGCGGAGGTGTCGTTTGCTTGCCTTTAACACTAACAAACTTTTGTGTGCTGTAGCCTTATTCTTGGTGCATGTGGTGTTTTTTTTATGCATGGCAAGAGGATCGTGGATGGAAATATGCAGTGAATCAAATAGGTGGCAGGAAGATCATGAATGGATATATGCAGTGACTCAGGCAGGTGGTTCCACTCAACAGCGTGGACTTCGTGGAGCAGTGTTGGCTTTGGGGATTTTTACACAAGAGGTAGTTAATATGATTAGTGATTCTGAATACGTTGTTTATATCATAATGTTAATACATAGAGTTTTATAAGGGGATTTAGCTGTAAGACGATTATTAGATGTTACTCATACGCATTCCTTTGGTTGTTCATAGGTTGTTCATGTTATCGTTGATTATTTAGCTGCTTGTCTGCAAGAAATGTTTGATTTTAAGAAACTTTCCCAACTGATATTGATAGAGGTTTGCTTGTAGGATATTTTAGGGAAACCCTCCCAGTTAAGGCCTAGGCTCTGGCCAAGCCCTGGCCCTGGCTGGTTGGGAAGTATGCCAACGGACCCAGGTGTTTCTGTGCTAAAAATGTTATCACTTTGACTTACTATTTGATCTTATAAAAGGTGGACCCCCTTTTCAAGGTAAACTTGGAAACCTTGCCCAGGAAAGGTCCTCCAGGTCCTCACTGTGAAATGGGGCTCCCCAGCGATTGCAGACTCTGGGTGATGGTAGAGTATTTAGGCAGTTGATGAGGTATACCTTGCTTATTTTTGCTCAGTGTGTGCTTAATGTTTCATTAGATGTATTGTTTTACTGTTCATAGTAAGAGAAGCGCACGTTATCAAACAATAAAAAAGGGATAATATGGTTCCTCAAGAACATTTAGATAATGCAATATTTACACTATATTTTTTGAATGCATGTCATCAATTTTGATCCCCGGCAGAGCGATACTGCTCTGAAGATTTGCCTGCGTGGAACCAATTTCCAAAAGTTTTATGTAGGGATCCACGACTGGGTGTGCAATGGCAAGGCCTAGCTGATTTAATAACCTAGGGGAGAAGGTGCACCTGTATTCTGTTGCCAGCAGGTCTAGAGTGGTTCCCTGCTCATCCAGACAAACATCAGTCGCCTCTGAGACAAAGCCCAGTGAGAGGAAAAATGACCTAATCGCCATTCAGCCCTTGTGGCCAAAGCAGGAGCAGGGGTAGGGCTGCCAGGAACATGGCTGTGCCTGAAAGCTTACAGAGGCAGCCTGCCAACAGAGGCCTTGTGTCCCACTGCTCACCATCGTATTGTTCATATTGTTGTGTTCCTGCCGACCTTCTTCAGTTATTCCCTGCTCCATGCTTCCAGAAAGACATTCAGTAATGTTGAAGTCAGCATTTCCAGCCAATGGACTCTCTCCTGCCTAAACAGCATGGCCCCGAGCTCCAGCCATAAGAGCTCTGGAACAGTAGCCATTTATTTCCAAATGCAGAAGAAGCAACTCTCTTCCTGAGGACGTTGAACACCATCTTTTTGTTTTCCTGTGCTGTGGGTCTCTTTGTCAGTGGCATAGTTGTCTTTAGTGTGTTTTTATTGATTAAACAAAGAAGGGGGAGATGTGGGAGATAAGAAATCCTGTTCACTTCTGGTGAGCAACAGAAAGCACTCTGGGAAAAGTTCAGCTGACAGCTAGGTAAAAAACAGGTCCTATAACCAGAGAACAAATTGTATGGGTAGCGTGTGGTCACCTCGTGCATGAGGCAGCGATTGGTTGGTGAGACGCGTGGACACCACGTGATCGGAGAGCAGATTGGGTAAAAGGATGTGTGAACAGCGATGCCGCAGTGGCCAGCAGCCAACGCGTGCTTGTTTTGGTTAAGTTTAGAGCGTTAGAAGGCTTGGTTTGTTGCAATAAGCGATCTTCTTCGGAGCAAGCAAGAAGGAGGTCTGTGTATCTTTGTTCCCCATTGCTACAAAACTCTGAGGTCATGCTTGGATGTGCAGGGAGTGTATGCACAAACTGACATTTCTGCAGCAGATTGGTTTGCTGTCTGAGCAATTTTGATAGGGAATTGAACATGTGTTTTTGCCAAACTAGGGGATCAGCAAAGGAATGGAAGAGTGCAATTTGTTGCTTCTGTAACTGTCTCATTTCATGCACTCTAAGCTGAGTTTTCAGCTATTAAGAAGGGCTTCTAACCCAAAGATGGGGATAATGTAATTAACACTTAGTTCCATAAAGGTGGAATTTAAGCATAAGTACAGGGCATATGCTTGGCTGTCTGGTAAAAAATTCCACTTAGACTTTCTGAAATAACATGCCAAAAAAGAATGTTACACCATAGTCTTGTATATTCCCTGAAATACAAGACGTGCTAAATTTATTCACCATTAGCGTCTTTCAGTGATGATTTGCTTGATTTTTCAGAAACATTTATATTGGGCAGGCAAAAGTTTGAAGCATTATTTCTGCTCCATACATTGTTTCATCTTTAGATCAAACAGGAATTCCCCAAATTAAAAGCCATTGCAAGGCAATTGAAAATGATAGTTTAGTATTAAATTTTTTCTGCTTAAAATTAGAGGACTTTGTGTACCCAGCTAGCACTACTAAGCATGCTAAGCAGAAAAGGCAAAACTCATTGAACACGGAGAATTAATCCATTACTTGGTTTTCCAGAACCAGGTTGAGTATATTTTAAGTTGTCCAAATGGTGACTTTTACAACAGAAGAGAGTGGAGCATTCTCAAGGTTAGAAATTTGGGCTTTATGCTTGTGTGTGAAGTTGATTTACTCTGTGGAATCTCAGGCCTGGTAAAAGCAGAGGCTTTTTACCCATCTTTACAGGAATCAGGTTTTCAGCTGATTTGCACCATTTTAAGTGACCCACTTTACCTTTAAAAAAACATCTATAGCGGTATTTCCAATGCATTTGTAAATCAGTGCAAAAGAAAATAGATGGCACATTTCACCCTTTACTGGCTTACAAAATCTTTTTTTAAACATGAACTACAGGAAACTGGAAAGAAGTAATTTTGCCTTTCTGTTTCTATAAATAACCTTAAAAGAGGAAAGCTTTTTTTCTTTTTTTTGCTTGTAGGAGAATCTGTCATAGGAGTTCAGTGTTGTTTACCAAAATAACTGTCTACACCATTAAATAGCATGGGCTCATTTTGAATCCCAGCTCCGTTTTTACCTGTGCTGAATAAGGACTAAATTTAAAGTGGGAAAAGCATTTAAGATTCGTCTGAAACAGAACAAAAGATTGCAGGATGAAGTAAAAATGAATTAAGCCCATGTACTTAAATATAGCTTTTATTTTAAAATGCAGTTTGAAAAAGGAATCTTGGATCATACAAGCCGTTTTTTATGCCAAACAACACAAACTAAGTAAAACACAGAGGTGTTTCACTCTCAATTTGCCCTTTTAAGGTCAGAAAAAAGGAAATTGTCACACACACTGTCTCTTGTATATAATATGGAGAGTTGTTATGAAGTGATTATTTTATAAAGGTTGTACACACTTCCAAACAATATTTATAACACTTTTTTCTTTATCATTTCTAAAATGATAGTATGCTCTCTGCATCTAGAGAATGATCTTACTATTAGCAAGATACACAGCCTATACATTTTTTTACTAATTTATCATCCCTTTGTGATAGTCTAATATTATAAAGCTTCATTCCTGTATTGCTATGGGCCTTATTGTCCAATGTGCCATTTTTGGGCAAAGATGGTGGCTTGTGCCAGGCAATTGCTCAAGGCTCAAATCATTAACAAATTCCTTGCAAGGCTGGAGTGCAGTCTGTTCATTGAAAGTTTATGGAATGGGCTGTAATGAGCATCCGATAGGAAAACCCAGTGGTCATGCAGGTCACCAGAGAGACAGGGACTGCGGGCAGGGGCTGAGTAGGGAGATTCAGATGTGCTTCCAGGAACGGAACCTGCAGTAGGAGGAAAGGAAATTCTTCGGTGGCCCTGTGAAAGCACCTTGTGGGGGGGTGAAAGATTCAATTTGCTATTTGGACTGATTTCTTACAGCATGAACTGTTAATACAGAAAGGGAATGTCCTGTTATATACTACACAAGTCCTTTGTCTTAGCAGCCACAGTTTCCTCCTTCCTTCAATTATGATTTTGCCTGAATGACCCTTAAATTGGAACACGTACCTCTTGGGAGCAAGTTAGGAAAATGTAGTTCCTTTTATTCTCCAAGGAGAGCAAAATCATTTTGTTCTGTTTATTTCTCCTGAATTTGGTGTTTTCTTATTCTATTTCAAAACGAATTCATCATTATTCCTAACAAAATCTTTACTTGAACTACTTTCCATTTACCCTTGATATTTTTCTATAGGATACATTGAAAATAAGCTGCACAAATGCAAGTTTCAGCCAGGCATCGAACACTATGTAATTTAACTTCTAATAAAGCTCATTCTGTTCTCCAACAGACATCAATGAGTGTGAGACAGATGGAATATGCATGAACGGGCGCTGTGTGAACACTGATGGCTCTTTCAGATGTGAATGCTTCCCTGGCCTTGCAGTAGGACTGGATGGACGTGTCTGTGTTGGTAAGACAAATTTAATGGAGTCGCAATTAACCGAGGTTAAGACATCAGTGCTAGACTGATGGACAGACCAAGTTTGAATGTAGAATTTACCATTTTTTCATGGAATGGTGAGTAGTAGCTATAGTGGATACTAATAGCTCTGGGATGTTTACTGTGATAGCCCATTTTGCTATGTTTTCATTTCTTTTTTATTTAAAGAGAAAAAAAAGTATGGGTCAAATCACAAGGTTAGGTAGACTATACAGAGTAGAGGTGACTAGTGCTGCATCAGTTCTGAGCAGGTGAGAATTTGCCCTGTTTCTGTCAATGTAAAATTCTTCATTTGTCACTAACCTAAAGATGTAATTACTCTGTCTACTCTTTTTAATGTGGCATATACGCAATTTTCTGCCCATTTCTGTACAAGATCAGTGTTTGATTATTAAATACTAATATGCCTGAAAGCCATTTATGGGCCAGTTCTTAAAGAAAGATGAAAATCACCCCTGGGTCTGAAAACATAAACATACAAAGTCTTATGTACTGGAATAGCATTAATGACTTTTCCTTGGGCTTTTTACAAGCAAAGAAAGAGCAAAGACTTTGTCCATTTTCCCCACAGCTTCTCACTAGTTCAAGGTTAAGAACTGATTGTTTGCCTAGTAGTTCACTGATGCATGTTAAGTCATTTAATGCAGTAACTATTTGTGTGCCTGAATTCTTGGGAGCGTGAGGAAGAAGAATTTCCTCGGAGTGGGGGGTCATATAGGTGGCTGGAAAGCACAGGGAAATAGTGAAAGATACTTTGTTTTGACAGCTATTTTATGGTGTTTATGACACCCGAGCTACATTTAACACTTGTTATAATTTATGGCAGGATAGTTGGCTATGGCAGGATTAAGAGAGATTTCTTCCCTCAGATACACATATGCGAAGCACATGCTATGGTGGCTACAAGAGAGGACAATGTGTGAGACCATTAACGGGAGCAGTTACAAAGTCAGAGTGCTGCTGTGCCAGCACTGACTATGCCTTTGGAGAGCCTTGCCAGCCCTGCCCAGCACAAAATTCAGGTATGGCGTGTTCACTGGTAAATCTTCTAATTTATGAATTCTGTTGATAAACTATTTTTAGGAAAGTAGAAGAAAGCTTTGTATTAATATTGCTGCTTAAATCAGGAGATTACATTGTTGTATAATATGTTACATATTTTCGGCAATTATCTATTTTTTGTTATGTTTTAAGACTACAGAAGATAATTTTTTAAAGCAACAGTAAATTACAGTATCTGGCTCCAGATTTATTATGCCCATTAAAAACAAACAGGACATTTTCAGGCAACAAACTGGATTTTGGTAGACGTAGATAACAAAAAATATATTTTTTAACTCAAGTTATTAATGGAAAAAATTTGATTAATTCATAGATTCAAATCCTTATGTACACCTGCCAGTCAGATGTTTTGCTGCATGACTCCTACATCCTTCAAGTGATCTGAAGTAGCTTGTTCAGTACCTTGCCTTTGGGTAGTCAGTGCACAGACAAATGTCCAGTTCAGTTTCTTGCGAATACTTGAGTCTGTCGCTGAAGTCCCCACCAAGTGAAATTGTCTGGGACATAACTTCTCTCCGGCAAGAAAGCAATCCTAACCATTCCAATGGGCAGAAGTGTTTTAGGAAAACACTTCTTCCATCAAGACTCTGCTGACACAGTCCTTGCTGTGAAGCCAGTAAATTAAAGAGACCTTGGTTTTCTGGAGGTGACTGACTGCAGGGAGCTGGTTTGCAGCCTCAATTTGTTAAGTGTTTCCTGTCACTCAGCAAATTTGTTGTTGCATGTGAACAAAGTATGCCATTTGATATGTAGTTCAAAAGCATGTCATACTACCATGGTATTTGCTTTGTAGGCAGAAATAATTCTAGGTTTCTTTTTTGAATCTGTTTTAACTGATAGCTTTATGAAAGCATTAGGGAGCCAAAACCAGTTGGAAAAAATTATGCTGGTAGAGCTGATGTGAGCTCTTCAGCAGGAACTTGCTGATGACCATTTTATAACTTGGTGTATTGTTTAGAATAGCAAAACACCAAGGACATGTTAGAGAAATAGGAAAGAGCTTTCCCAGCAGCCTCTGGTGATGTTAGTGGGCCCTTCTTGTTGTACAGTAGAGTTGAAATCTTCTACAAACACTAGACTCTGTATCATTGACTTCTGTGTTATGTTTGATTTACTTTATTGGAACATTTACATATGTGTAAGCTGTTTTTCCTGTGTTGTTTTCCTCACCTCTTCAGTTGTCAAAAAAAGGCTGTCTCATGTAGAGTGAAGTGTAACATTTCTTTGGGCTTTTAGTGGGAGAGGGAAGGAGAGGATTTCTCAGAGAAGCATTGTGTCAGAGAGACTGAAAAATATTCCTGAAAGGAAGACCTCTGTGCTCCTCAGAAGCAATTTGCAGAAGTTCCTGCCATTCTGGACTAAATTTTGTTGATGCATGTTCAGAGCAGGTCTGCTTTCACATACAGTGACAGTGATTATTTGATTCAGGCAGGGGTACATATTAATTTGCTGGTTATGTTAATAGTGGGAGATGTGTTGCATGGGATTTTCTTGAAGAGAACACAGCTAATTCCATAAATATTTTTAATATTTATTAATTTTAGCAGTGTAAGTATTTTGGCTGTTATTATAGTGCAAATATATTGACAAATGTTGACCTATATGGCAATAATTAATGCTGAACTGGCTCCCAGTTCATGCTATTAATTGTCCTGAACTCAGAAGAGGAACTTGAACCTAGCAGCAAGTGAGAAATTTGAGAAGCTTAGACACATATTTTAATTAAATTTTTTTTTAAGGATAAGATATCCTTGATCTACTGTGAACTCATGAAGACACTCCTGCTAAATGGAGTTAAATGTAGTTTCCAGTTTTATAGGAAAAAATGTTCTGTTTCCTGGTCTCTTTGAACATGCACCTTGAGCTAGGACTTGGACATAAAGTTCTGGAGAATCTTGCTGTGAATATGTTATGGTTCGTTTGTGTAGGAGGACCAGCATGAAGTTTATGTCTATTCGTTTCCAGTACAGTTCGTCATGTGAAGTTTTTACTCATCCATCTTCATAAGCAGATTCAGACCCTGAATCTGCTAAAATGCTTCACAGGTTCAGAATACTGTGAGGTTATTAATGTTTTCAGAAGAATTGGAAGGCATGTGACTTCTTTTGAATAATTAATTGCCATAGTGTAAATGGTGATGCTGAAAGCAATGAGCTAAGAAAGAATATTCCAATAAGTATTTTAATATTTTTTCCAGCTGAATATCAGGCTCTGTGCAGCAGTGGAACTGGCATGACTGCAGGAGGAAATGGTAAGATCACCTAATGTAATTCAAACTACAGCACTTGTGTCTGAAAGTGTTACCTTGATATCCTTAGTTTGTTAGCCATGCTGTTGGGGAAGAGAATGGGAGAAAGGTTTAGGATGAAATGAATGGAGCATGGAGTTTCAGGATCATGCTATTTCACCAGGGGGGTCTCGCTGGTTTCCATAATGGAGTGTATGTAAGTGCTGTTATAAAACAATGACAAATTTATGAGAACTGTCGTTACCTACATGACTTTATACACAAGTCTTATTTGCATATTTCAGGTGTAATCATCCTGAAGAATAAAGCCATATTGAACATTGAGCTTACTCATGTTTTTATCTGTCAAAATAGGCCAGGGTTTGTTTAACTACAGAGAAAAAGGAAATGATTACAATAAAAGCTTTGTAGTCATAGAACTGTGAAACTGCAAACTCTTAAGTCAGCCAATGCTCACTAGTAGATTTGCTGGCAGTAGATAGGGAAAAGCACTCAGAAAGGAGGGATATTAATGCTTTGGCAAGTGATGCCATCTGGAAATGCTATGAATCAGGAGATACGGGGAGTATTAGTACATGGGCCTCTCTAAATCTAATCTCTGATCCGCGGTTTAATATTCCAGTTCTTACCTACAGTTGAAAGTTTCCTAAATGACCGTGGGCTAGAGATAAATCAATGTTAAAGAGATGCTTTTTTCTCTCGAGTGTGAATATTTAGGTGTGAATTTCCTAATCAGAACTACATAATTACAAATATGGAGCAGCCTATGTTAATGGTATTGAAACTGTCTTTTTCTAATTTGGAGAATTAACCCCTACACGCTCTCAACAAATGGCTCTGATGTTTGGGTTTTTTTACCTTTATGTAGATATTAATGAGTGCTTATTGGATCCCGATCTCTGTCCAAATGGAAGGTGTGAGAATCTGCATGGAACATACAAATGTTTCTGTGACCCTGGATATGAAGTAGACTCAACTGGGAAAAACTGCATTGGTATGAAATGTCTTATCCCCAAAGTATTTATAAAGAATCATCATATCCTTTCTCAAACTCTCTTTGAGTTAAACTATCCAAATCTATACTTCCAATCTTTTCATAAAAATAGAGGCTGCAGCCTTCTCTTGAACATGGCTGATCTGACCAGTGTACAGTGTTCTGATGAAGTCTGACCAGTGCCTTGTATAGTCGTGCCAGAAATTCTCCATTGCCCCATGGAATATCCTGCCTAAACGGATTCTAGAGTGCATTAGTCTTTTTTCAAATACCTGTTATGCTGTGGGATCAAAGTCAACCTCTAATTGGGAGTTACATCCAGACTTTTCTCACTAGCCTTCAGCTGATGAGTTCTGGTTTTTAGTATGTTATTGTTACTGGTCCCTAATTGCAAAGTTTTGAATGTTGGTGATTATATTTCATCTTATTTCTCTTGTTCATGTTGTCAAGCTTAATTTAGCCTTGCCTGATTCTCTGTATTGGTAGTAACTTCCAGCTTAGTGTTGTCCACAGTTTTTGATTCTATTCATTTTTTATTTCTGCATTAAAATGAATATTTTGTAGGACCAGTCCCAAGACTGATCCCTGAAGGCATTTCTAATATCCTCACTTCATCATGATTATTCTCTTTTTTAATATATCCCACTGTAATCTCTCCTTCATCCAGCTCTGGAACCACCTTAAAATTCTTAAATTCCTTTTTATTATCTTGAGCTTACATAATAATTTTATTTGGGCTCTGTATTCTCTACTTAAACCTAAATAGCTTAAGTCATGGGTGTTATCCCAGTCTAAACTATCCATTATCTTTAAAAAAAAAAAAAAAAAAGGGTTGATCTTTCTTAGATAAAAATCACACTGTAATTCATCCCGTTTTCCCTTTTGCTTCTTTGGCTTTAATTATCCATGTCCTATTCCAGTGTTTGCTTGTAGCTGATGGCATCTCTTCACTTCTCCCAATCCATCTGTGAGTTTTCCAGATGCTCCCCAGCCCACCCTGTTGTAGCCCACATCCATGCTTCATCACAGCTGTTTCCCATTCTCCCATAATGTTCCACCTGGCCCTCTCTCAATTTTTCTGAACTCCCGTGAAGCTTCCCACATGGTCTGTTTTACTCTGCAAGTCTCCCTTCTTTTCCTAGCACTTTTGCTGTTCCCAGCTGCTGCGCTGACCCTCTGAGTCTTCCCAACTTCTCTCAACACTTTCTGAGGCCTCTCTGACTTAGCCAATTGTTCCCGTCTGCTCTTCGGGTCTCTCCTGGTCTTCACCTGCTATTCATGGCCCATTGCCACCTTCTTGCAACTTCTCTCTAATGACCACAGTTCTTCCAAAGATTTCATCAGGGTTCTTAAATTTAGCACTAGCAATTCTATTTAAATTTTTCATCTCTGAAGCAAGTGTAGACTTACATTAGCCTTGTTAACCATAACATCTAATGCAGTTCAGAGCCAGCTTGGAAAAAATGGTGATTTGAAGACCAGGATGATCAGCAAACCTTTTCAAACCAATCCTCTCCTTGTTTCTTTCATGACTGTGGGGGCTGCTGTGCAGGGACTCAGAGACTGCATAGATCTAGTCCACAATAAAGGCAGGGTGAAAGTGTGATTCCCAGCTTTGTTTTGAACTGTGGTGAGGCTGTCACATACTATGAATATGTGAGGAGAGAAAGTAAAAGCTCACCTGCAAACCTGTTGTCTACAAAAAGAATCCAGTATTCATATTCCACACACACCACATCCCCCTGCCCTCTTTGTCTCCTCTGAGATGTGGCTGTTGGGAGGGAAATTCTGTCCTGACTTCTGTTCCAGGAATGTTTTATTTCTTAAAAAGTTCTTTATTTTCATTGTAGATATTGATGAATGTGCACTGAACATGCTGCTTTGTGACAATGGGCAATGCAGAAATACCCCTGGAAGTTTCACCTGCACCTGTCCAAAAGGATTTGTATACACTCCTGATCTAAAGACATGTGAAGGTAATTGGTAACACACCATTTCATCCTAGTTTTATTCATTTGGATTGTTCTCAGATTGTGCCAAAAATACTTTGAACCTTGATGAGGGTATAATGTGTAAAACTAAAAAAAAATCACCATAAATAAATTCTGTGGGAAAGTAGGAGAATGAGGAGGGAGGGACAAGGCCAAAATGAAACAATTAGACAACCTCTTGGAATGGCCTGTATTTACTCTCCCTATTTACTACTACCAGTGAGCCCCCACTGTGCCAAGGGTGAGAAGAACCAAGCTTCACAAATCTATTGTGTGAGGAACAGAGCCAAAGGGCTCCTAGTTTGAACCCTTTTTGAGCCACAGACAGTTCTAATGTGTTAGTGTGCCTTTGGGACACATGCGTCGTTAGTCTGTTGTGAAGGGTTTCATAGCAGAAAAGGGGAATATCGGCAAGACTGGTTATGAGGAAAGCTTCGTCCCCTTTTTCCTAAACTGAAAAGAGCCATATGTATTTTTGTTAATGTTTTCTGGCACTAACAGCAGTGTTTCTTTTCTAGATATTGATGAATGTGAATCTAACCCCTGTGTTAATGGAGTGTGCAAAAACACGCCAGGCTCTTTTGTTTGTGAATGTTCTCCTGAAAGTACTTTGGATCCAACCAGAACCATCTGCATAGGTATTTATTCCTCCCAAGATTTTATGTTTCCTAGTTAAAAATGTCCAGTGACATGTGAACGTTGTACACCAGGTTAAGAAAATACTTTAAAATAACTTGTGTAGATTAATTTAGTGGAAAACATAACAGAAACAATGTTAAAAAGTGCTTGTTTTTGCCAATTCTACGGGGGCATAAAGCGCACTTGGGAGCTTGGTGTGCTTCCATGTCTAATTTGAAAGAGAGGTGAAAATTTTTTCTAACTGACACAGAAATGCTAAGACTAGTACTTCAGGTCTGTTCGCACCTCCTTAATTTCTCCTGTAGTAAGGTGAACATGTTCTAATTAGGATCTGCTCTCTGGAAAGAATTTTCTGTTTGAGATGGAGCCTGAACAAGTTAGGCACAGTCCAGACCAGCTCAAGGGCATCCATGGACAATGCTGTGACTCAGATACTCTGTGGGCTCATAATTTCCTTTCTTCCCTGTTCTGTTGGGACAGTAATTCATAGCTGTTGTCTAGTCAGTGAGGAAAACTGTAGGACTGCAGCTGTCTGCTCCTTAGCTACCTCCTGCCACTAGCTATATGGGAAGATATCCAGACTGGGGGATCTAGTAAGATAATGGAAGATGTAGCAAGGGTTCATACCTACTGTGTTCTTCTGCATGTGTCCCTAATCTGAGTCATAATCAATACAGGGACTCAAATCTTGAATGGTATTGACATATTCCCTGTTAAGCACAATAAGCATAAACTAGGCAAGAGCTCTGTGCTGGGATGATTTCAGGCTATAGTCCAGCATAGAGAAGGTTAAATGAAGAGATTTTAAAATAAATTTACCTCTGATGTGGTAAATTATAATGAAAGGATGATTCTTTTTCGTGGTTAAATTCACATGTGTTTGTAAATACAGTAATGCATAATGCTAGAGAATCTGCATGAAAATACATTGTTTTTTCTCCAAACAGAAACTATCAAGGGTACCTGTTGGCAGAACATAGTGAATGGAAGGTGTGAAATAAATATCAATGGAGCAACTCTGAAGTCCCAGTGCTGTTCCTCACTAGGTGCTGCTTGGGGAAGCCCATGTACACCATGTGAACGAGGTAATGCTGTTCATTTTCCTCAGGAGCCTGGGACTTTTCCTCCTGAGGTTGGTCCCAATTATTGTCATAGAAATTGGGCACAGGCTAGACAAATAACTTTACTTGTTCTATTATCAAGCAGTCATTCCTTATTCAGTCCTGAAAAAGAGAAGTCTTAATATTTGAGAGGTAGCATGTAGCTATAGAAGGTTCTAACTGGATTTTACAGTAAACATTTTACAAGTTTAAGCACTGAAGGGAAAAGAACACACCTACAGTCTGTAACTTGCAGCCTTTAGCATGGTTTGTCATAATTAGTGATCTGGAGTTCCTAATGATGTAGCAATAAATGCATGTTCCCCAGAGATCTCAAGGAAATGTTCGCAGCAAATGGATCTTTGGTGTGGTAATGGAGGGAGGAGAGGGAGTAGCCCTTGTTATTATACTCTGTAGATTAGCTGATGACCTAGAGAATCGTACAGTTGATCAAGAAATGGGTTGAGGTCGCTGCATATTCATTTGATAACTTTACTGAACTGTGGGATGACTTGGGAACCCAGGGATGAGCTGATGAATGCAGAAATGTGTGTGGGTTGTTATTTCTATATCCTGAAAGCTGCTAGTTTGCTCAAATCTTTGGTTAATTTCATTCTGTATATCTTAACAGAATTCATTCTCATTCATCCATAGTAAATAGGGTTGTAATGTGCTGTGATCAAGTGAAATGAATTAATTGGTTCGAATGAAGCAGGAATCATAACCACTTTTAGGCTAGCTAGCTGAGACACATGGGAAGCAAAAGAGGATAAAGGCTGACACTCTATATAGTTTATGTAGTTGTCCCATTTTATCTCTTTATTATTTCAGAAAATACTGGGATACTGTCTAAGCACTCAGACTTCTCATAGCAATAAACTAGATAATGTTTCACATGATCAGTTTTGCACAATAAATTAATGGCGAGTTTTGGACTGTAGTGTTCTGAAACTTCACTTTTGTTTGTTTTACAGACCCAATATGTCAAAAGGGATATTCAAGAATAAGAGGAACATTGTGTGAAGGTATTTATTGTTGCCTTAACATAAATCACAGCTTGAATGAAAAAATGCCAGTGTTTTGATTTAAGTGGTTAATTTAGCATAGAGGAACACTATGCCAAATTCTTACCTCGTGTTGTTCCATTGACTTCATTAGAGTTATGTCAGGGATGAATTTGGTTTCAGTTTGTTTAGCATTCCTGCATACTCACAGTTTATCTCAAAGTACACACATGCAAATATGATGTCTAACAGTATAAGGAGGTGGTTCTGTCTCTTCAAATACTGTTAACTGAGTAACCTCTTTTTACGAAGTATGTGTCTTTTATACTATAAAACATGGCATAAGTAATACAGTGGTATGATAGTTCACATTAGTTTTCTTTTTTTTTTTTCCCCTAACCCTGGCTTTCTCCCATACAACATTATATAAAATCTTACACCTTCCAAAACATATTTTCACTGTCCTATTAAAAGAAGAAGAAGAAAAAAAGGCATCAGGACACAGTTATGCTTTGGTTAAAGAAAAGGTTAAAGATATGTTAAATGTGTAGTTTTTTGCTTGGTATGAGATGACTCTATACTATTCTGTGAGAATTGAAGGTCCCACCCTATTTCATCTCTATTTGAATTGATTTGAACCCCTGGAAAAGTACTGCATATTTACATAATATGCAGAAGCTCAGAGAGTCTCAAACTGCTGTGGGTCATCCTGACTGACAACATCTGACATGACACTGCAGTTAAAATATTTTTAAAAAATTATTCCCATATGTAGCTTCCATAAAGAAACATTGTTTTTTTCCCTTAAAAAAAAAAAAAAAAAAAGAAAAGAGGAACACCCTCACACATACTCTTTGCTTTCCAAATGATGACTGAATACCTTGGCACGTCTGTGCTGCAGACCCACTGTACATAACTTATCTGACCTCAGCAACACTTTGTGGAGTGTGTAAGTGAAAGAAAAGAAAAAAAAAGTGGGCCCACCTATCTTTCTTCACAAGGAAAGTCTTAGAACATTTTCAACACTGCTGGGATGGAAAGTTTATCCTTCCAAGATACAGACATAACTGTTTCCAGCATTTCCTTTACCAGCACATTGGATTACATCTATTACATGCTTTAATCTTTCTCATTTCAATGGGACCTGGATAACCCCAGGTTTTTCAGAGTAGTTTCCCTTCCTTATAGCATTACTGAAGCCCTACTTGGTTTTCAACCAATGTAAGCATTTTTCAAGACAGGGAAAGGTCTCTAGGAAATTTATTGGCAAGTGAGAGACAGGAGTAAGTTTAGTTCCCAAAAGGTGATAGTCAGTTCTCCCATAGACAGCCCATGTAAAATGGGTAATTGATCTTGTGCAAGGAAATAAGCAAACTAAATTGGCAGCATTCCTCTCGTTTACGGGTGAGCCCTGGAGTTGTCAGCTGCAATATTGCTCACAGGCTGTGAACAGTGTTTCAGTGGTTTCTAATAATCCGCTGGCTTTACTTCATGCCTTCCAGTCAATTTACAGTTTCTGTTCAAGGGCAGAGGCCACTGATTCGTCCCCCAGCGTTTATCCTCCATCGTGCTCCATGAGGTTTGAGAGATGCAGTCTCTTTGTACCAGGAGTTTTGTCTGGAGGCCTAACCAGCCCAACTTTCCCACTTCTTGGTTACTCTATACATGAGTATTCATCTACAGATTGCCAGTCATTCTTTTTCCATTTCTAGTTCTTATCCTCTCCTGTCCTAAAAATTGTCACGCTTCATCTTGGAGCATGTTTGATGCTGGAAGTTTTTTCCCAAAGGCAGCTGTGAAGCATATGCTTTCCACAAAGGACATGGGCGGGACGACCTCACACTTAGATTACTAAACATTTATTGAAGCTCAAGCCAAGCTAATGCGTATAACCAAATTACCCTTACCCAAAAGTGCTAAATTTGCCTCTTAAATCTAGAAATACAGTTTTTACTTAACGAAGTTAAACTCTCTATGTAGTTGTAAGGAGGTTATTTTAATGTATGTAAAGTTGCTAGTTGCTGACAAGGTCATAGGGCCAGATTTCAAATGGTGTTGTTGTTTCCAGACATGTAGATAGAGAAAATTTTCAAAAATCTTTTAAAAATACTGAATCTAGTTGGAATAATGTATAATGTCATTTTGCACTTATCCTGGTCTTTCTTTGCCCATTTGCTTCAAGTATCTGGCCCACAGTGAGTACGAAAATGGATATTGTTTTTAAACACCCCTCCCTTTTCTGTTACTTTTGAGTTTAATTTCAGTATATGTAGAAATGACAAATAGCAACATGTATTATTTCTGATCATCAGCAGTTTTCTGTAATTAATTGGATCTGGCTGACTTGCTTCAGGAATTGCAAATATTTTGAATTTTTTCAGGCCATGTAGGCTGCTGTGGTTTTTTATTTTATCCTAAAAACATTACAGTATTATTATTTTTTATGTTTGCTAATTTGTTCATCTTTAGCATGCTAGGGATTACTCTTACTCACTCCTTCTTTTTCTTTAATAGATGTTAATGAATGTGAGGTGTTTCCTGGAGTCTGTACAAATGGGCAGTGTGTCAATACCTTGGGATCATTTGTTTGCCAGTGCCCCAGTGGAATGACTTTAGATGCTTCTGGACGGACTTGTCTTGGTAGGTATTAATTCCATGTACAGGCCTACTAGAGAAGAGCAGATCTATGCAGTGACCAGTGGTTGCACTGCGTGTTTTCTAACAAGAAAGGAAAATTATTTTTGCCCATTTTTCAGATGGAATTAGTCAGGGACATGAACTTAATTCACCTGGAATAGGAACAGGTTCCAATGATAGTGGCTAAAGCCCATTACCATCTGCTAGCTGGTGAATAGCATTGCTTTAGTTCCAGACCGTTCATCTGACAAATCCCTACAGATCATCTGTGCTCTTAGCACTCTTCATCTGCAGCCCTACTGAAACCACCTTCCACAAAGGCTGGAATAGTGGAGGACACACCATTGTGGGCTGGGACTTGGCCACACCATCCACCTTGATGGAGTGTGCAACAGAATATCCAGGTTTTGTACGCTGTCCTCCCAAAGCACCTTTGTCCATTTATGACACTAATGTCTGAGAATTGCCTCTGAACAAGGCATAGCTTGTAGTAATTAAAAGGCCTTATATGAGTATGGCAATCTGGAATGTTTAAAATTCTTTTCTGATACAAAATTTACTTCAAATGTTGAGTATTATTTTTCAAAATGGTGCTTTAAACTTACTTCAACTGTTAATTTCTGAGTTTAGCGTTAATATTTTGCTGTTAGGAATTCTGCAGTGAGCTTGGTATGCTCCTCCGAGTCCACAAAAACATGGAGCGAGCTGTCTTGCGAAGGGATTTGGGGAAAAAATTCCTCTGCAGTGAACTAAATTTTCTCTTTCTTTCTCAACATGTTGTTCAATTGCCCAACAGACATTCGCTTGGAGAGTTGCTACCTGCAGCACGAGGACGAGCAGTGCACGTCCCAGATCCCAGGCCGGCACCGCATGGACGCCTGCTGCTGCTCCGTGGGGGCAGCCTGGGGCTACGAGTGCGAGGAGTGTCCTCTCAGAGGAACTCCCGAGTTTGAAGCTCTTTGCCCAAGGGGACCTGGGTTCTCTACAAAGATAGAGATAAGTGGGAAGCCTTTCTCTAAAGGTATGTGATCCATTTGTGGTTAATTGCCAGCAAATCCTGATGGCTTTTACTCTTCCATGAGACAGCTCCTCTGGGTTTGAAAATTTTGGTGATAGGCACTTCACTCACCCTAAGGCACATTTGAAAATCCAATTAGATTTCATGGCAACTGAAGCCCAAATAAAATACAAGATGATTTAGTTTGTGTTAGAGACTGTTAAATGCCATATAATACTGCAGCCTCAAAACACAGAATTTGTGTCTCTCACTGAAGAGGTTAAATTGTGTCTGACTTTGCCTCCTGGCATCTCATAGTACAAGAACTGGAACAAACTGGGCAGTCAGCTTTGGATGTATTGATAGAGCAGTCCTTACTGGTGAAGGGTGCAATAACTTTAATTCTACTATGGAACAACAAAGAAATGGTGAATAATTTTGGGAATTTCTTGTGAAGCTACTTGGAGAAGTAGAGGAAATATTTTACAGGATGATGGCTCAAATCAGAGAGTTTTATTTACTGTAAACCAAATCGTGTTATGGCTCTTGTCAGTAAACTTCCAGCATTAAATGGGAATCACACAGTGACACCCCAGCATCATGTGCTGCATGCTGTCTTTCCAGGGTTACCAGTGGGGTTAAGCTGGACAATGTCAGAAGTTACCCAAAAACTAAACATTATGAAGTCTGAAATGAGGAGAATATATATATATATGGATGACAATTGCTGTTGTTAGTTTCAGCCTTGTATTATAAACAGTTCCTAAACCATTAATTATCCATAAAGAAAAGTGACATGTGCTTTTATTTATGCTCATTATGTTTTCTGTGACTCATGGAAGTCACATTTTTTTCTCAGAAATCAGAAGACAGAGTGCTTCTTTTGGGAGCTCTATTTGCCTTGATCCTCTGTCCACTGAAATCTTCCTGAGCTGCAGATCAGATCCTGCAGGACAAAGGGGAGAGTGAAACCATTTTGTAGCAGAAAGTGCTTGGCAATTCCAGCACAGAGTGTCTGCATTTGTGGTTAGGGGGAAGTCAGTATCAGTTTATGTAGTGTGGTCTAATTTTCCCAAAAGGAGGGGTCACTGCCATGAAAAAGGATGAGCTCTGATATCAGCATTGCTCTTTTGTGCACTGTTTTTGTGTGCAATGGTAACATTGTATGTGCATACTTGTCTCATTTTCAGACATCAATGAATGCAAAATGTTCCCCAGCCTTTGTACCCATGGAAAATGCAGAAATACCATTGGCAGTTTTAAGTGTAGATGTGACAGTGGATTTGCCCTTGATTCTGAAGAGAGGAACTGCACAGGTAAACTGCATGGATGTCTCTCTTAAGGCTTTGAATTGGAAAGGGAAAACTGAACTCCTCTGAAAATCGTGTGAATGTGTTTTGTATTACAGATATCGATGAATGCCGCATCTCTCCTGATCTTTGTGGCCAAGGCATCTGTGTCAATACTCCTGGAGACTTTGAGTGTGAATGTTTTGAAGGCTATGAGAGTGGATTTATGATGATGAAAAACTGCATGGGTATGTTTTTTATAGACCATAGATGTGCAATAGTATGCTATGTGCTAGTATGCTATGCATGGTTTGTTTGGGGATGTTTTTAAGGTTTGATTGTGCCTGGGTTTAGGTCTCTCTCATTTCGTAAGCCTTATTAAAGCTAACTTTAAATGTGAATTTGCTGCTTCTGCAAGTTGCCAAAGCATATATAAGGATTTTAGGATGTTAAATTTATCCCCACAATCCCCATTTTGCTAAGTGGGACACCACCCTGAACTTTGAAGTTAAGGTAAATTTAAATTTAGAAGAAGCCCTTTTGAATTCATTTTCTTTTTCTAACTGCACTATGGTGCAAGGGGTGACTGGCTGTAGGACAGGCTGCAGGGTCGATCAAGGCAGATGGTGCTGTGATGGGTGAAGGGCTGTGGTGAGGGAGGTTCTGGCCCTGCGGTGATGTGCCTCCCCTTCTCCCCACAGACATTGACGAGTGTCAGCGCAATCCCCTTCTCTGCCGAGGTGGCACCTGCATCAACACAGAGGGAAGTTTTCGGTGCGATTGTCCTCCAGGCCACCAGATATCACCAAATATCTCTGCGTGTGTAGGTGAGACATGCAGGCAAAACCAAGATAGTGCACAGCGTTTTGTACCTCTCTTGTGCTGTGCCTTTTCAGCATTTGCTTTAGTATCATTTTCAGGACTAAAATGTGTTCCTCTTTTTCTTTTGCAACAGACATTAATGAATGTGAGCTGAGCACCAACCTGTGCCGAAATGGCCGATGTGTCAACCTGATTGGAAAGTATCAGTGTGCTTGCAACCCTGGATATCAGTCCACACAAGACAAGCTATACTGTGTTGGTAAGGACAAAATCTACACGGGAGCTCTACCAAACAGGGAAGATAAAACATACATAATTCTTTCAGTTTAGTAGATATATAAAGTCATTTTTAACCATGATTGAAAAAATCTACTACAGTTTGTCAAAACAGTATGCAAAACCTCCAAAACATGGACATCCGTTTGCAAGAGAAATGCATAGAGTTATGGCAGTGCTACACTTAGCTGAGTAACAGATTATTTTCTCTAGTAAATCAATCATGATGCATAAAATCACATACTATTTTAAATGCCCCAAGACTTCAGACTTTGATGGTTAGGCGGGAGCAACTTGTTAGATTAGTTACATATTTAATTAAAAATCATCATTCCTGCTGGACCATGAAATAGAATCATGTGGTTCAATTGCATACATTCCTTCTAATGTGCCATGGAAAAATCCACTGGCTCTAATTCTGCCAAGTAATTTCTTACCTTGATCCTTATAAAAACTTTGTTGCCCTCATGATCCTGTGGTAACTCAGCAGTGCTATTTCTATATGTAGAAGGAGAAGCACAGGAGTGTTTGTATATGCAGTCAGGTACGATCTCTTTCCATCCCTGGTTTGCCTGACACCCATCCCAGTGCCTACCTTTGCAAACACTTGAATATTAATGCACAAACACCAAGTGTAGGTTCTGGATTGATGCTGTATTGGAAAGCTGACTCAAAGTGTGTCCTTGAAATGTGCTTGAAAGTAACAGGTACTGTGGGTTCTAACTGTAATTTTCTCCTTTTTAGATATCGATGAGTGCAGTATAATGAATGGTGGCTGTGAGAACTTCTGTACAAACTCGGAGGGCAGCTATGAATGCAGCTGTAAACAAGGCTTTGCACTCATGCCAGACCACAGGACATGCACTGGTAAGGGAGAATTTGGGAACTTTTCTGCTTGAAGGGTTTATTTCAATTGTTTAAAAATGGACCTTCTTTTTAAGATTAAAGCTATTGTAACAAATACATTATTAAAAAAAGAAATTAAATGGAAAGTGAAGTTCTTTTTCTGAAGTAAATATCTCCAAAGCATCAGAATTGGGCAACTGCAGAAAGAAGTGCTTTGAAGGGAATTGGTTCTTCATAACTTCAGAAAGTGTACAAGTTGATTCTGATTTTAGTAATAAAAATTTCTGATTTTTTCAGTAGGAGATAAATTTTCCCCCTTAAGGTGGGATATATATCTAATTATATTAGATCCAAATCCCAAACAGGTTGAAGACCATTAAAAAAATTATCATGAGCAGAAGCCAAAATGCTGTGCATGTGTATTGTATGGTTATGTTGGAGAGAGGATAGACAGACACTAGAAAAGAAGCTGATTGCTCTGTTCTGTGGTTTTGTGGTATCTGCTCTTAAGCAAGCAAGAAAATTCCTGTTTTTAATTCTTTGTTTAGTCAAATGCAAGTATGCTGCATTACTTCAGAGCTGAATGACTTGCAGAGAAATTGAAATCTGAATAGTATGAATCTTTCTTAAGAAACAGGTCTTTTGCACTCTTGGGAGGGTTTGTGAGAAAATTTTCAGAGCTCTCTTATGGCCATATGTTCTCCTTTGGGAGTCTGGGAGTCATAATCCCAGGAAGTGATTTGTACTTGGTGATTTCCACATAGGTTACTGGAAAGATAATTCTACCCTACTTTTCTCTTACTTCTTGCTTCACAGCCACTGGCCTGATGAGGCATGTGAATATTTGCCAGCTGTTTGCCAATTCCATCCAAGAGCTCCTTGAAGAGCATGAGAATTATAACAGGGTTAATCCCTTGGAATAGAATTGCCTTTATAGTTGAACAAATGGAGAGTTTTCTATACTGAATTAATAGAGTGCTCGCATTTAGAATTTGTAAATATTTATAGACCTCAAACCAGGGTCTCAATTACCCTGAGGCCACTCACTACCATTCCAGAAGATAAAAGAGCCCTAAAGCACAGTAAAATGTAGTTTCCCCTCACATTGTAGCTTGCTCTGTCAGAAAGATGTAAAGTAGCCAGCTTTCAGCGAGTATTAGACCCTCATTCAAAGAAAGAATTCAACTAGAAAAAGTGCAGATTTGATTGACCCTGAAAACCTAAAATATTTAGATTAGAAGTAGTTTGCTTTAGCTCAAGTTTCTAGAAAAGGCAAGCTTTTACAAAAACTTGCCCAAACATTGGTGTTTGGGGCACTTTTTCAATGCAAAAATAAAACCAGTTGATCGAAATTGGGCCTCAGCCAGAATCTAAACCCAGTGAGAGGACTGGAGTGATATGAGAGGGAAGGGAGGAGTGGAGGGAGCATGGTCTCTGAGCCACTTTTTTGTTTTCATCTTCTTGACTTGACTCAGACCAAATGACCCAAATGTGCATTTGGACAGTCTTTGGGATCTCAAGTCTGCTGACTAGAAACAGTTCTGTGCTTTACTCCCCCTTATCGTTAGCCACCCAAACACGTCTCTAAACCCAAAACCAGAACAGCACATTTAGAGCACCTTCCTGCATATTAAACTAAAAACTTTGGGATAGGAAACTATCATCCTTCTGTTCTCAAAGTCAAAAGGGAAGCATCTGCCTTTGCTGTGGGGTGGGTGCTGTGGTTTGTCCACACATTAACCTGACCCTAAATGCATCCATAGAAATTCGTAGTCAGATCTTACCTTACCTGTGAATTTCTGCATATCTGTATCCAGCCTTGACTCTGAAAAAAAGAATTTCCTTCACAGGTCAGCCGTAATAACTATTAGCTATTCATTTTCATACTCTCCTTTAATAAGGTCTTGAGTGTAATAGCGACACATAAAAAGGTTTAAATAGCAGAAACACCAGACATCTTTGGATGTCAAGTCAAATCTAAGAAAATATCCAGAGATGTGAAGGGTCACCTTCACTACCCTATTAGTATTGAAAACACTGCTTCCTTCTCTTGAAAAAATGTTATTTATGTATGTAAACATCTGGTGAATATTCAAAATTCACATACCAAAGTTTTGCCTCTGCCCAAACCAATAAGAATAAAAAATAATTTGTGACATTTCCTTTCATGGCACTATCTGGTTTTACACTGCTAGATGTTTGTGCATGGTACAAGATAAAATAGGACTGTGACCTTCAATTGTGAAACACCTACTTTACATTTTCAGTTTTCTCTCTGTGTGCACATGTCTTTTATCTTTAACATCACACAAAGCTGGAAGCCATCACAGAATATATTTCCTGATAATTGAGCTGGTAAGAATGCTGTGCAGTTCAGTAGTAGGTCAGGTTTGAATTGGTGAGGTTATGCATAAATAATCAGCTCAATTAGGAGAAACAACAGGTTCTTTGTCAGCTGATTTTCCCCCAACTGTGAAATCGGTACAGTGACAGGTTTGTAAATAAAGTTCTTTATTTCTGTCATTATTATTCCAATTTCTAGAGCTTATTTTTGCATGTTAATTCAAATTCCATTCCAAATTAACATTTTCAGGCTAATGTCCATGCCAACATTATTTGCTTGTTAAGATAAACAAGGACTGGTCAGCCTTCTTCCTTGCAGAAGTTGTGTATCCACACAAGCACTAGCTGCTAGAAATACAGCACAATAATGAACATAATATTTTAAATTAATGTGAGTTCATTTTCTGCAGCTGCATAATTACTGCAATCCACAATAGACTGCTCTGATAATGAGTTACACCCTTTCTCTTGGAGAGGATTCCTGAATCTTGTCCTTTTTTGTGCTGATTTTTTTCCCATGGTATCACTAGGCAGAGTTTCTGATTTTTGCTCTTGCTGGTCTGTGATGGTGCTGACACAGGAAGATTCTAGGGATTTTTACAAGGAACACTAGCATAACCCCAGGGGCTCTGAAGGATTCCAGAACTCAGCATAGTTGCCTTAATATAATAAAGTATCTGCTTCTGCAGCTTGGCTCCAATCAGTGATGGCAATTTTATCAATTGAGGAAACAACTTTTCATCCTAGAGGACGTAACTGTATGGCTGGCCTGGCCAGTCAGCTGAAATGCTAAAAAAGACCAAAAAATCTCTTAGTGAAATAAATGTATGTCCTGTAATTATTCCCATTATGAGTTGAAATGTTTCCAGTTTGTCACCACCCTTGAGATCTGTAGAGGTGTTTTGTGTGTATGATGGCTTTTTTAAGCTCTGTAAAGTCTGATATTTTTGTCTCCGAATTTGACTTGAGAGCTTCCATTGATTTCAACAATGATGGATTGTATCCAAGAATCCCCAATTATATGTGTCCTTGTGGTGTGACAACGGTTCTGTTGGAGTTCTTTTCTCTGAAGGAAAAGTTGGTTCCTGTTCCCAGTTGAGTCAGAAGGGAATGTTTTGCCACTGACTTCAGCTGGAGACGAGGAACTTACTCATCAGGACAATTTTGCAATAAACTGCTCAGTTATTTGCAAGGATTCCATCTTCACCTTGTTTATCAGAGCATTAAAAGGCTTACTTGCCATGATGATGGTTCATTGCATTGCATAAAGGTAACATATTTTAATCTGGTTTTCCCCTGTAGATATTGATGAGTGTGAGGATAATCCTAACATCTGTGATGGAGGCCAGTGTACAAACATCCCAGGAGAATACAGGTGTCTTTGCTATGATGGATTCATGGCATCTGAAGACATGAAGACTTGCATAGGTAAGTGAAAGTACATATATTCTAATCCACATTAAACACAGAAAAAGTATTTATTAAGGCACTCTTTCCAAGTAGACAGACAATGATATTCGAAGAATATTGCTCTTATCTCCTAATATTGGTCACCTGACCATAGAACCAGCCTTATTGCACAAATGCAGATGTAATCTCTGTATATTCCTGTAGATTGGGATGCAAACATGATCTATAGCATTGCATCGTTGGGTCCTTTTCCAGTGAGGTTTTTATGCAGCTCAGATAAAAGAGTGCCTGCAGAAAGGAAGTGGATGATGCTGTGGAAAATTTCTAGCAAGATAAATCACCAGTGCTGATTTAAACTTGTCTCTGAGACAAAACTATGTGGAAGTGTTGTACCTTGGTAGAACAGAGCCGTGAAACAGCATATCTCCAAATCCACATTTTCACATTTTAATTTAAAATCTTGAGTGTATTTTGAGAGAAATGTCTGACAAAACGAGACAATGCGTGCATGCATATATAACTGTATACAGACACATATATGTAGAAATTATCAATAGTCATAGTCATTCTTTGGATAATGTACTGCACCTTAGTGTCTATTTTTAAGAAAAGCTGGCATTAAAGGTATATTAATGCAGTTAGGGTAATATAACACTGTTACCCCAGATCTCAAAATGTATGCTTGTATGCTAGGTAAGGAATAACTACTATGAGCAGCTTTTTCTTTGCATATGTAGGCCTGTTTTTGTATCAAAATTCATATCTAAAGAGATTTTTCCAGTTACTTTCTAAGAATTGTATTTAATAAATCTTAATTAATGGGGTTTTTTAGATGTTAATGAGTGCGAGCTGCATCCAAACATCTGTCTGAGTGGAACCTGTGAGAATACAAAAGGCTCATTTATCTGTCACTGTGATATGGGATATTCAGGCAAGAAAGGCACAACGGGTTGCACAGGTAAGTTTTAAAGCTTAATTATTAATTTTTAGTTACACTCATGAGTTTGCTCTTCTGGTGTTTAGAACCTCCTCTCACTGTGCTTCTTTTCACTTACTTGTGCTCTTATTTTACGTCTCATCCAAAGTTGCTGAGCTTGTGTTCTGCTAAACTTCAGTGGTATAGCATTCAGCCTGATGCTGCTTCTGCTGAAATGAGTGGAGCAAAGATTGGGATCAAAACTGGGCGTGTTACTGCACAGTTGTTCATCTAAGAGAACAGCAGATGCCATTCCCTGTAACTTGGCAAACTCCTGAGGACCTCAGTGCGTTTGGATTAGTTAATTGTATATTATGCAAGCGAATAACAGGTATCTGTTCAAAGTATTATTTTGCAAACACAGATGGCTTGAAATATGTGCTAAAATATATTTTCAGTTATTGCAAAGTGTCAACAATACAGTTACACAACTACATTCTATCAGGAGAATCAGAATTTGCTTTATCTCATGTATTGCCAGCAAACAGAAATGAGATTCAAATATACAGGCTCTGAGGGCATGATATTAATAATCCAAGTGCTGGTGTCTCCAGCCAAGGTGTTGAGAGTCTTAGGCTTTGCCCAAATATGAATGCAAACATATGTTTAATATAATTTTTAATGTAGACTTAGGGTAAACACATTTCTGGCAATGTCTTTGAGACACACTTTTATTCTTAGTCTGCCCTTATTGTACAGATTTAATAATATATTTTTTAAGTGCCGCAAATATATGAAGCTGTTTTTTTACAGCTCTCATAGAAAAATCTGAGAGCTGGAGTTGTATTTTGCATATTGGACTATGGATGAATAATTGTGCATTAGTAACAGCTACCTTCGACTTACGTGTGAACTGATCTAAATCCAAGAAATCCCTAATTGTACTCTGTGGACCAGCATTGCAGTGTTCGTTGTTTCTGTGCTAAATTATATGAAGATCTTGAGAACTCTAGACCTGAAAACCCTTAACGCTGATCAGTTACACATGGTGCAGCTATCACTCCCAGCCTCAGGAGCAGGCGGGGAAGATGAAGCAGTGAGTTGAAAGCAAAAGACAGAGAAAGGTCATGGAGGCAGAGGAGGAATCTGAGGTATGGCTTCTGGAGAAGTGCCTGGAAATAGCCACCATTTTGGCATCACGCAATTCAAGGTAGTGGGAAATGTCCCAAGGAATATTTTCCCAAGGAGAGGCCAGGAAATCCCTCTCTCCCGGCCCCAGCCAAGCCCTGACCTGTGGATGGACATTGTCTGTCATGAGGGCTCTTCCCGTCTCCTTACACATATTTAACCTTTCCTGCTGCTTTTGTCTGCATGCCAGTATTTCAGAGAGGATGGCACTCTCCAGGAAAAACACCAGAACACCTTAATTCCAACAGACACTATTGAGTGGCTCAGTAATTGGAAAGGGCCCAGTAGTCTAAGACAAAAAGGTGAAGTATCAGTTATGCTGATACAGCTGAGATGGGACCATACTCAAATAATGAAAATTTTTTTGATTTAAATAATAAAGCAAGAAGCAGAGCAGGAAATTTCTAGGTTTGTTTCATAATGAAAAAAACTGTGGATACAGGTCCAGTTGTGACTACATTGTGCAGGTTCTCACATTCTGGTTTTTAAAATGTCTGATTTACTGCTGGAGAACTTAGAATTCCCCGTTTCTTGTTTGCACAGTATTGGGGCAGAGTTGAAGTTCCCAGGCTCAGGTACTGCAGACCATGAGAGCATCCTTCAGTACTTCTGGAAGGACCTTGCCAACAGCACTTTGACCCCAGAATTCAGTTCTTGTCTTACAGACAGATCAAAAGCATCCACAGTTTTTAGGAATTCCCATGGAAAAAAAATTACAAAAACGTGTACAGCAATTTGAATGGGAGATCCTCTGTTTCACGAGAACAACTAAATAATGTTCTTTGGATTCCATTCCAGTTTTGTCTAAATATTTCAGCTCCCTTGTCATTACCGACTGTTTCCATTTTAACAAATAAACTTGGTTTTTTTCCCCCAATCATTTAACAGTATTCCGAATCCACCCACTGACTTACATTCCCATCCCACACAGATGTTAGTTCCCCTAGTTCTCCCCTCTCCTTGGTTCTCAGTAAGAATGCAGACAGAGTTTAGTAACAAAAATACGATTTTTAAAAAACTGTGCAAAAATACACGTTGTAGATGCAGGTTTCCAACTTCAAGTGCTGTGAATGGTTTAATTTCCATTCACAAGGCAAACTGTGATAATACTGGCTTGGAGCAGTTCATTTTAGATTTTCCTAGGCAGGCAATGGTACGCAGCCACTAGAGAGAAGATTGCTGCCTTTTCCCCTATCCCAGTTCCAGATCACCCAGCTTTTTGACAAGTACCTTGTCTCTGCTTTTTCTGTCAATAAAGTATACGTGTACTTGTGCAGAAATTAAATCCTGGTTTGGCGCTTGCGTTTGTATTTTGTGATTCATCACCACTCTGGATTACTGCCTGTAAATCTGCAGTATTTCACTACTGATGTGGAGCCTTAAACTTGCTCTGATATTTTCACAGAGAAACAAATTCTTCTCTGACTCTCTCCCATCCATCCTTGCAGTTATGGCTGTGTGCACAGCCCCCTGGCAGTTCCTGGTGGAGGGGGCTTGCACAAGCTTAGGGTGCTCTTCACAGAGTCAAACTGAAAGAGGTGAACTTGGGCAGTAATTGCCCAACAGGGCCAACAGATCAAAAATAAATATGTTACAAGTCAGCTGGATTTCTCCAGAACAGGCTCAGGGAGTTGGAAGGCTGAGACCAGGCTCTGACTCCGCAAGGGCCATGCTGTTGCCATGTGGAGGAAGGCTAGTGGCAAGTATTCAGCTGCAGCCTTGATGTGGGCTGTGAGCTTGGAGAGTTTGGTGTTGGATGTCATCCAGTGATGACAGCGTTGGTGGATGGGAGCAGTGAGTGCACACTGCATACCTGCATGGCTGACAGGAGCTGGTTCTAGAGAGGTCAGACCTCTGATGCAGGGGAAGAAACAGGTGAACCTGTCATTTGCCCTCAGAAATAGAGCTATAATATTCTGTGACTTGTATAATGGGGCTCTCCTCTCCTCTCCATTATTGATGGCTTCTGGCCATTAATAATACATTGTGTTTCAGGCTTGATGGCACAAAAGAGTTCTGATACCAGTGAAGCATATGTTTGCCATCATGAATACGGGAGCTGGCTGTGTCAGGCCAAATACCAGAAGATGATGATATTGAGATGCTGCCCACCAAAGAGGGTATTTCAGGAGGAGTGTACTGGCAGTAGGCATCTGTCCAGCAGGAACACGCTGTGCCCCTGTGTGCTGATGATGTAAGGATGGATAGCAGGCAAGAGCTGAACTATCCCATGTGAAACTCCAGGAGTACAGTATGCTGAATAAAATCTGAGAGTGATTCCAGAAGAGAAAACAATTTTATGTCTAGGAAGATCAGAATAGGGGAATTTTTCTCTACTTGTCTGAGTGCCAAGTTGAAATTCACAGTCTTTTCCCTCTGAAAAGCCTTAGTTTTTCCTACCTGATTACATAGGCAGCAACCCAGGAGGAGGAAATGCCTTGTGACTTCCCCTAGACGACTGGCCCTTGAGGAACTGGACCCAGGCTCGAAATACCAGTGAAATGTCAGTGCGATAAAATGCACAGATATGCAGAGACTGCCAAAAAAATGTAAAAGTCAGAATATGCTTAAGGGATTTGCATAATTCCTGACAAACAGTACTGATTTATAGGTGGAGTCTGAATTAAATTTGCAGTTTGCTAAGGATCCTTATAGACCATCAAAGCCCAATGAAACCTAACAGAAAACAGTACATAGAGTACCTGGGGGATTTCATGCCCAGTGATGAACATGTGAATTTTCTTCAGTTATTGTACACTCTTGTTCTGTTCAAATGCAAACGGATGTTTCTAGAGTATAGCTGAGGAAACAGTGACTTATTCCCATGCTCCCCTCTAGCCAGCTTTGATGATCCACTTGCAGACTGGGTAGGGATGTGTTGTGCAGATATTGACTAGTAGTTTTTTTCCTTTGGTTGCCACATTTTGCAAGCATAGTGTGAAGGGCGACAGGTATATATGATGTGTATTTTTGCTGCACACACGTTGAGAGCCCTGAAAATTTGTGTCACTGTGATTAATGGGAGAGACACTTTATTAATTGCCAAAGGCTTGAGAGAAAAAATATTTGTCCAAAGAAGAGAACAGAAGGAGCCAACAAAATAGGGTGACTGACAGGTTTTTTTCCCCAGAGTGCTTGGAATTGTTATGATGTCAGACCTGCATATTATTTATCGTGCGTATTCTCATCTGTTGTAGGCAGACAACTCCCTTAGTATTAATGGGAGTTGTGCAATTGCAAAGCTGAGAACATGTGTGCAGCAGCACTGGGGCACAGTGGGACCGGCTGAGGATGCAGTGTCAGTCTCTGACTGGAATGTCTTTATTTTCCTTGGCTTGTCACGGACTCACACTGGAGGCAGAAGGAGAAGGTTGATATAAATCAGTGACTCACTCCTTTACTCTTTAGTGAAAATCCCCATGAAGTCAGTGGGAATAGGCCATCATTGTGTGAAACCCTGACTTGAATAGTGTCCTCGTGGGTGCTCTTTGGGTCATGATACCTTTACTCAGACCGAGTAATGCCTTTGTCTTCAGACAATTAAATGAAAATAGCTGGAGTATTTGAAGAGTGTAGTACTGTTTGTACTGCCATGCAGACAGAACAGGCTGGACTCGTGCTTCTATTAAAGATATTGAGTTAATTTTTCCCCTGCAGAGCTCAACTTCTCCTTTCTGTTTCATTCTGTGAAGCCATAATTCAATACTTATGGCAACATAAATCCATATTAAGCTCCAGTATAAGCAGGCATAAATTCCACTGATTTCAGTGCACCATTTACACAGGACCATGTTTGGTCTGAGATCTCTTTTGCCTTGGAAATAATTGCAATGCAATAAATGTAGACTTATAATTCAGCTATTGAATGAAAGGAGAGAATAGGGATTATTGCAAAACAAAATCTGAGTTAAATGTGGGGGAAAAGAAGCAAAATCTGGGATGAAGCCAGTGAATGTATTTTATATGCCTCAATCAGCTTTCATGTAGGTATCTGAAAAACCTTTCCATGCATCATGGAAATAAACCCTACAATGTCTCTTTAAAGGGAGATGATATTAGAGAACACATTTTGCATTCCCTATTCGATCTTTACCCAGGCAAAAAAGCATTGAAATCTATTGAAAATTTTTACTGGAGAAAAGCTTTTTTTAATTCAAAGCGAGTGGAATGACATTTCAGTGGCTGATGCCTGAGAAAGTTGATCCCATTATAAATACCTGTATTTGGATATAGATTTATCCTGGCAGCTTTCATGCCACAGAGGATTCTAAGCTTTTTAGAGTGTGTGTCAAACAGCTGATGGGGAACAAGTGTCCACTGCAAGGGCCCCAGTGTTGTGATGCTGCTGTTCCACTGGGAGATGTTAGTGGGGGTTCTCAGGTACAGTGTGTCACTGGGTCAGTGCGTGGTGGGCTGGAGTCCACAGTCACTTTATGGAGAGTGGAAAGTTTGGCTTGGGTTGTCTTAAATTTGAGCCTGAGCATGACTTCATTGTGGTGTAGCTGTTGCATGCAAGTTTCTGTTTGTGTTTGCTGGTGGTTTAAAAAAATTCTTGGCAGAAACCTCTCTACTGGTGATGGGGTTTTTTTTGTGTTTTATTGTGCTCTGCAGGGTATAAGGAAACTTGTGATTGTATGTTTCAAAGCATCAAATAATCAAATACAGTGGAGTCTTAATGTAAGCAGTGGTTTAACAGTTTGGGGTTTAAAATCCTGTAAAGGTTAAAATACAGAGCATTTGCTTCAGCTTCTTTATGTCAGTGTATACTGTAGCTGACCTCTCTAAATTCCTTCCAGTCTTTCCCCAGGCCAAAATAAGTTGCTTTTTTTCGGGCCACCCTTAAGATTTTTTGACAGACGCAAGTTTCCTGTTTAGGGTGATGTTATCTTCATATGAGTTTCTGCACATGTTAAAGGCAAAACTGCTCTGAAATTATTCACTCCTGACCCTTTTTTAAAGTTTTAAAAAGTAAGTGTCCATTTGCATGTTTTCAGGCCTGTTGGTGGAGTCAACATTCATTAATGGTAGATTCCAGCTGCCAGATTTAGATTCATATCTAGATGTCAGCATTCAGATTATGGGAATGCTCATGTCTGGGGTTTTGAGTCGAAGCAATGCCTCGCTTAGAAGGAGACTCAGAAAAGTAAGACTGGATGAAATTCCACTTCAACTGACTAAAATACTCCAAGCCAAGCCACCAAAAAAAAAACCCCAACAAACAAAACAAAACAAAAAACTCAAAAACCAAACACAAAAAAAAAGCCCAAAATCTCAACAACAAAAAGCCCCAAGCAAGCGCAAAACTCACCAAACAAACAACCCCCCCTCCCAACCAGCAGTTGGTTTGGGTGTTTTCTGGCCTTGAGTATTTAATTTTAGTATAATAGACAGATGTTGTCTGCTTCTTGAAGTCATGTGTTGCCTTCATGAAAAGGCAAAAGATGTGTACAAGGCACAGTGAAAGGACACAGCCTTTTGTCTAGAGAAGTGTGGACAGAAAAACCTAAGAAAGTGTTGTGAAGGAAGTGGTTAAGATGATACCTGGACTCTTTCCCCATTAGCTCCACAACCTTGCCTTCTTCAAAGAGCTAATTGATTTTAGGTAAAATCATAGGGAAATTCAACTGTGATTTTGGGGCTGAGAATCCCAAAGGTAGTTGCATATTTGATGGCTGATGCCTTTTCTTAATCATCTTCTTGAGAAGGGTCTGTGCTGGGTTTTTGTTTGTGGAATCATGCAGAGTTTGTGAGCTTGTTTTCCCTTTCCATCAGCTGTTTTACATAGTGAGATGATTTGGCTTACAGCAACATCAAAGACACCTGGGAGGGCTAAAAAAATAGGTATCAGTTTTAAGTGGTTTGATGTGAACTCTAGGTAAGTTACATCCTGCATGGAAGTAAAGCACAGTTCAATAGCTCAGTTACAGAAAATACTGTGAAATCCAAAGCTCAGATATGCAAGAAAATTCCTGCAAGTTTTGTTTCACTTACCAGTACTAATTTCTGAAAACTTTGCCTTTGAGTTTTATACAATATCCAAGTACTTAAATGGAGCATTAATAATGTTTTGTGAGAAGGAAGAATGGAGTTCAGTTTGGCTTTTGCTGTCTATACATTTTGACATTGCCAGAGAATGCCCAAAAATGAAAATAAGGTGAAAATAGCAAGTACTGAAATAGAATGTGCTGTCATGAATACGTATGTTGAAGATTGGATGACTTGCTGCCTGGTGTTTCCAAGGATGCTGACTTTTTCCCACTGTGTTAGGTTTCCTGAGTTCCTGGTAAACTGCATTCCTAATGAGCCCCTCAGCTGTCGTGTTAAATACAGTGGTACAGCCTGTCTGCCCACCTTGCACACAGCCTCTGGCCAAGCAGAGCCTGTTTCATTCCCTGCCTGGGGACAATCCTAGGGGCAGCTGGCTGGTGGTGCCTGGCTGGTGTTTGTCAGCATCCGTGCGGATACGTGGCGGCTGTGGGAGTGCTGCGCTCCAGGAGTCCCTGGGCAGCAGAGTTCCCTCTGAGACTTTTTAGCAAACTCTGCAATGTGGAGCCACCAGTGCAGTGCCTCTCTGTGGACTCTGCCTGTGTCTGCAGGATGGGCACTCTGGGAGAGCTGTCTTCTGAGTTAGTTTTCCTTCCTGAATAGAGGCTTCGGGGTGAACTGCAGCAGCACTGCTTTATATATGCCTATCAGAAAAATAGGTAGTGGGGCAGCACATTTGAAATATGCTATGTGCTTCTTTGCTTTTCTTTGCTTTTCTTTGTTGCAATTTTCTCTTCAGCTTCCTTTTTAAATGTCATGTTGTAAAGAAATGCGGGCTTGCTTTCACGTTCACATTATCTTTCTTGAGAGATTCTAGTGTCAGTTATCTGGATATGAGAAAGTGTGTTCCATGAGCTCTTCAAACGTCTCTGTTTACAGATATCAATGAGTGTGAAATTGGAGCCCATAACTGCGACAGACACGCCATATGTACAAACACAGCAGGAAGCTTCAAATGCAGCTGCAGCCCTGGCTGGATTGGAAATGGTATCAAGTGTACAGGTGAGGTCTTAGCATTTGCATTTATTTGTAAGATCAGACCACAACAGGGTTATAGCAATTCTGAAAAGAACGATACCACACCTATAAATTGGGAAGGCAAATGGTTATTGAACTTGTTAGGTCGATTTGACATGATCTGTTGGAGGACAAGTTCTCCACCATGGTAACTGTGAAATCAGCATTATCTCAATTTGGCTTGTGATATAATGAGAACAGACTGGACCATGGAGAGAGGTGCTTTGTGCTTGAGGGCAGCTGAGAGGAGGCAGTGAGGGGCCTCCTGGTGCTCCCCATGAAAACAAGGTACAGGTCTTACTAGTGTGTGCCCTGGAGCCTCTTCAGTCACAGTTGCCTTGCCAAACTTCTTTGATGGGCTGCAAACAAGCTCTTCCCCACTTTTTCAGTCAGATGGCCACACATATGTGTGGGTTTTATTATGGAAGATTATTTAAAGTAGAGCTTCTCTGTGCCATACACTATTTAAAGTTTGTATTCATGAGTGAATTTTTAACTAATGGGGTTTTTTTGTTGATTTTTCCCCTTTTTTATTATTTTAAAGATCTGGATGAGTGCTCCAATGGAACCCACATGTGCAGCCCACATGCTGACTGCAAGAATATGATGGGCTCTTACCGCTGCCTGTGCAAAGAAGGTTACACTGGAGATGGTTTCACTTGTACAGGTGAGCTGAGGAAAGCATCGGAAGAGCCCCACTGGTACCATGCAACCTAAGTTACTCTATGATCCAATACACAAAAATAGCTTTTAAACATTTTAAAATTTCATTAATATGTTATCATGGATTGTCTTCTCCTCCACCTAGGTTGCCATAGCTTTAAAGAAATATTATATATTTTACATAGTCTAAATCAGTCACTTTTTTCACTTGATAAAATGCAATTTTTCATTGAGCTTCTCTTGTTAGTTGAAGTGAGTGGCACAATTATTAAAACAATGCTTGATTATGTAATTTGGCTAGTTAGCAAACTAGTCCATTGGCTACTCACCTTAACAGTTAAATAATAGGGCGTATGCATCAAAATTACTTCATAAAATGGCCTAAAAATGTTTGTCCTTTCCACAAGTCAGTGTGTGATGTCTGTCTTCTTTACTCCATCATCTTGAGAGCTGGTGGCAGGATGGAGTGCTGGCATGTAGAATGAAGGAAGTAGCTGCTTCTGAAACCTCATTTTATAAACTGTAAATGAGATTATAAAACTTTGCTAGAGAGATGTTTCCCACCCACACTTGAGTCCTCTGCTTTGAAGAACAGATTAGCTCATGTGTGCTTAGTCATGAGGAGCCCTGCTCTTGCACTGAGGATCGCAGCGTGGCTGGGATGCTCGGTGGAGGGTGATGCTGTTTGGAGCAGAGCCATGTGACAGAGCTGGTGGGCCAGGTTTTCAGCTGGTGCAAATCAGTAGCACTCTGTCAACTACAGCAGGTTTTTAGAGCATCTGAGAATCTGGATTATCAGGTTTAAGGTTGAATTTGAATCATTCCAAATTCTAAGCAGACCCTGGAATTCTGTTTAATTTTCTCTGTATAATTTCATCTTGAATCTGATTCAGCTTCCTCAGTGGCCTTCCTAACCCAAGCTCTTTGTTAATTTCCTGTGTGATGATTTCC
Source organism: Melanocharis versteri (assembly GCA_013397845.1). Taxonomy (NCBI): domain Eukaryota; kingdom Metazoa; phylum Chordata; class Aves; order Passeriformes; family Melanocharitidae; genus Melanocharis; species Melanocharis versteri. The sequence goes on along the minus strand of VZTG01007483.1, from coordinate 2,212,690 downwards.
AGGAGTCTGTAAGCTACACCCTTCAGATACAGTGCTTACAGAGTTCCTGCATTCAGTAGGACTTTTTTAAATTTGGATACTTTATTGTTTGTGGATTCAGGAGGTGTCTGGGACTCAAACTAGGGCACTCAAATGTTCTGTAAGCCCTCTGCCAAAGAGTGCAGTGTGCAGCATTCCCCCTGGTAGGTGATTTTTGATTTACTGGCCATGGACTTTTCAAAACTCACACTGCCAGCCAGACTCTGTTGCAATAAGGAGGTGTTTTTGTGATGTGTAGCATTTCAGCTAGAGAGTAAGGGCCATGATCTATCTGAAGGCGAGTGGAGTCCAGTAGCAAGGCTGTTTTTCTCATCAGCTCTTAACCTGCAGTTTAGTTTTGATGAAGTTCTTTTCATGCCACTTTTTGACAGTGTTTTGATGTTTGGCGTGGAGAACTGCCTATTACCATATGTTTGCTCACTGCCTAGTAAACCATTTTTTTTTTTCCAATTACTGCCTCTAGGCTTTGCTGTAATAGAAACAATAACTATAATAAATTTCACGTGCTCATTCTGAGTCTAAATTTGACCCTGTGACTGCCTCCAATTGTTATTAACTGTAGCTACTCTAGGATTCTGTGCCTCTCTGATTTTCCTTTTGATTAGAAACTGTATTTGCAATATGTCAGGAATATACAGAGCTGTTACATGTAGTAACCTCTGCACATAACTGGATTGCAGTTTCTTCTGCATGTATTCAGATATAATAGAATAATTAAAATGCTTGGAACACTGCATGCTTCAGCTCAAATGTTGGTGAGAAAACCATCTTTACTGCTAGCTTGCAATATCTCTTTGTTTTACAGACCTCGATGAATGCTCAGAAAACTTGAATCTCTGTGAAAATGGGCAGTGCCTCAATGCCCCTGGAGGGTATCGCTGTGAATGTGATATGGGATTTTTGCCAAGTGTAGATGGGAAAGCATGTGAAGGTAATTCTTTGTAAGCTTTGAACAACACTCTACAAATTCTGCCTTAATAGTATTTTACATTCCAATTTTTTACAATTCTTTTCTGGTGTGATTGTATTGAGAACTGCATGACAATTTTCAATAGCATTTGCTTTTTTGCACTTCATAAAGTTATTATGGACCTCTAGGTGTTCATCTACCTGCTGTATGTAGAGAGCCTATCTTATGAGGTATTATTTTGGGGTCCAATGGGTAATCCAAATGGCACTGATAGCTGCCATTTCTTCCTGATAATTTATGTCCAGTTCTTCATTTTATTCAAAACAATTAAACAGAAAAATTTGTTACTTTGCATTGGTGTGTATGAAGCTGAAAAACAGTGATTTGGTAGCCAATACCATGCATATGCTTTGAGGGCTTCTGTGAGGTGCAGAATTAGAGTGTGAAGCCTTGCAGAAAGCTTATATGACCACAAAAAAAAAATCTTGTATGACTATTTCTTCAGTTTCAAAAGTGAGCTGTCAGTTAACAGTTTACAATTCATTCATAAGAGCTTTGCATATGCAAACATTCAAAGCAATCAAATAATAAACGTGTTACCAACATGGTTAAGGTCATATATTTGATTTGAACATTTGAAATCCTCATTTGATATAACACTAATCTGTTAAGTCAGTCAGGAAGATGCAGCCTTATCATCTCACATAGTAATTACTCATAACAACTGATATTTGATGGAGTTCATAAGTACATCACTTTAAATAGGATTTTTCTCCTTGAAAAGTGTTCTGTGTATTTTTAAGTAATCCAAGTGAAATAATTTGAGAGTGAGTTTTTCTTTAAACGAAACCAATATTAGGTTTCATAATGTTTCATGAAACAATTTACTTTCAAACCTTTTAGCTAAGTTTAAATAGCTTTTATAGAGGCTAGGTCCTGTTGCTAAAACAGACTTGCCTTCATGTCTCAGATGTGTACACTAAGTGCAGTATTTTAAGGCCCTTTGTAAACACACACTTTTTTATTGTATCAAATTAGTTGTTCTTTGTGCAGTGCATGTGGCATTCAGTAAATACTGAATCAGACTCGGTGATTTGGAGAAAAGGCACAAAAGTGTCTGCTTGCCAAACTTTAGATCTGTCAAATGCAGAAACCTGAAGATGAACATGAGGTTCACCTTCTGGGCACAGGCTTTTCTCTTGCTGGTGTCCAGTTTTCTGCAGACGACTGCTGATTTGTAATAAACTTCATTGTATTAAGGCATGTCTTCTGCTGTGTTTAATATTGCTACTTGTCAGATTAGCCCACTAATAAGCTAGGATAGTTTCTGGCATAGCTTCCAGAGATATTGGAAAGAGCCTTTTTCCCCAAAAAATCATTATGGATTAGGTTCCTTAGGCTCCAACATAAACCTTCCATGTTACTTTTTCTTGTCTTACTCGGTGTGCAGAAGCTGTTGTCTTCCAGATCCATGCTGCTGAAAATTTTTGCGGTTCTCTGTCTATGTCTCAAGAAGACGAGGAAACCTTATACTTTTCCCCTCCTGTTCCTTAATCAGATATTGATGAGTGCTCACTTCCTAACATCTGTGTCTACGGTACTTGTCATAACCTCCCTGGACTCTTCCGATGCGAGTGTGAAGTGGGCTATGAGTTGGACAGAAGCGGTGGTAACTGCACAGGTAAAACTTTGAACAACATGCTTTTTAATCTTCTGTTAGTGCCACAGTCACCTCCTCAAGAAATTCTTTCAGGAAGCTGTACAAATCAAACTGGATATAGAAAAATACAGACTACTGTATAACACAGGATTCTCCATACCTTTTTTATGCTCCTCTTTACTGTTCTTTGTCAACCTCTGATATCCCCTTAAGCAGGGGAAAATCAGATCAGAGAGAACCCCTCTGTCAGAGATGTGTTGTGCCTTGTACAGTACTGGATGGTAAGCTATGGCCTTGTCTTGCATTTTTCGCTTAAGTTTTTTTTTAGTACTTTATGTGAATCTTGTTCATAGATTGATTTTTTCAGGAAAAATGTTTTTTTTCTTTTTCCTATGAAATGATGAATTCATCTCAGACTACTGTTCTTCTGATATGCCTATTTATTTTTTAGAGCTTTCTGGAGATCAGTATCTCATAATGGATTTGTGATGGTCAGCATATGGTACCTGGTATATCAATGGTTTTTAGTGTCCTTGAGTGTTTGCTTAACACGTGCTGGTTTCTTCTTGCAGATGTTAATGAATGTGCAGACCCTACAACCTGCATTAGTGGCACGTGTATCAACACTGCTGGTAGCTACACCTGTGAGTGCCCTCCTGATTTTGAGCTGAATCCCACCGGAGTTGGATGCGTTGGTAAGGGACCACTCCTTGTGTTATTTACAAGTGAAGTTCCACAGAGGGGCTGCAAGCCTGACTGCTTAGGAATAGAGTCCCAGGTCATGGGAAAGGGCTTGATCAGGCTCTTCAATTCCCATCCCATTGCCCCTGGCTTAGAAACTGTAATAGGGCAGCAGGAGCTTGTCCAGAGTTGATGCAGCATGCCAGCAGTGCCCCACTGCCAGAACCAACCCCTTGGGGCTTGTTAGAGCTGTCCACAATTTACAGCAGGCAGGAGACAATTTTAAAATTCAACAAACTTAAGCCCACATCCAGCTGGCCCCAAGATGGCAGGCAAGTGAAGTTGTGGCATGAAGCCACCCATGCTCTTGGAGCACTCAGTGCACTTGGCTAGGTGCAGCTTGATGACCAATGGAAATGCTCTTGTATTAGGCTCCAACTGCTTAGTAATACTACTATTTTTTTGGTTTTGTTTGTTTAAGAGGGTGTAGGGATGCTTCTCAAATTTGAATGTGTTTGGAATTCCTAACATTTAGTAGATGCTTTCCTGCTTGTAAACCTCGAGTAGAGGAGAAAGCAGTGGATATCTGGAACTGGAAGGCTGTACGAATGTGGGGGAAAATGTGAGTGAAAATGAGAAAAAGCCTGGCTGAACTGCCCTTGGTCATGATGAGTAAATTTCCTGCTTTGTGAAAAGTCAAAAAAAGCCAAGGAGTGGGGCACCAACAGCCTACCTAAGTGGGAAATGCTGGGCCCCCCTGGGCAACACAACTTACTTGCTTTGGTGTCCTGCAAGAAACGGGAGCTGTCTGGAGGTATCCCTCACCCTGAGAGGATGTGCTGTGTTAGGCTCTCTCCTAAGATGTGTTTGTCATTATGTGCACTGTGAATAGATACACGATCTGGCAACTGTTACCTGGACATCAAAACCCGGGGAGATAATGGTGGCACCTTCTGCAGCAATGAGATTGGAGTGGGTGTTTCCAAGGCCTCCTGTTGCTGCTCCCTGGGCAAAGCCTGGGGAGTTCCCTGTGAGCACTGCCCGCTGGTGAACACAAGTAAGTCTGCTCTTCCTGCCTTAAACACAGCAATGTGTTTGGTGGCTTTCTTCCTAATTTAGCCAGGAAGCTCAAATACTGGTGTGCATTTATTGTGGACGTGCAAGGGACAGGCTTCCACTGTCTTAACCAAAAACTTTACTAGTCTTTCAGAAAGATGATTTAGTCAGAGTATTGTTATAACTTCTGAGCAAGTTTGCTGTTGCACCAAAAACTACATTATGTAATGGAATAACAGATGATGTCACAGAGTAAAACCTAATGACTCTAGCTGGTTAGTTTGTAAATTTACATTTAAATTATCTGTAATAATCTGATCCGTTTTCAAAAACAATTGTGCTGAAAATTTTTCTACTATCATATGCTCATAAATCTATTTTGTTTTCAGCTGAATATAAGGTTCTTTGCCCTGGAGGGGAAGGATTCCGACCAAACCCTATTACAGTTATATTAGAAGGTAATGTTTGCAATTTCCTATATTTACATGTCTGAAATTGGGAAACTCTATATTGAGGTTTGTTTTTGTTTGGTTTTTTTTTAATGGAAAACATTGATGAAATGTTTATGGATTTGTTTGGACAGATATTGATGAATGTCAAGAACTGCCTGGACTTTGCCAAGGAGGAAAATGCATTAATACATTTGGTAGCTTCCAGTGTCAGTGTCCATCAGGGTACTACTTGAATGAAGAGACTCGAGTGTGTGATGGTATGGAGCTTTCACTTAACTAGTCTTCTGCTTTATTCTTTGAAAATAGTGAAAGATTGAAATGAAGAGAATTAATTTTCCTTGAAAAGGAGCATAACCAGACTAAGCAGTGTAAAGTCGAGGGTGGGAAAATTGAACAAGTTGAAGTCTTGCATTGAGAGTGTGAAAATTCCTTCTTGACCATGCTTAAATATGTGCAAGTTTTTTTTTTTTTAATGATTATATTTTGATCAAAACCAGAAAAACCAACAATTTTTTCTATAAGTAAGACATAATTTGCTAACTGGCTATAAAAAATAGCAATGGTAATGGGCAATGAATAAGCAGTGAGATAAAAGAACAGACTTCCCCCATGAATCTGGTGGGCTGGTGTATCCATGTATTTTTCCACTGCTTTTTTCAGTCCTGCTGATCCAATGGCCAACTGAAAATATTGGTTATACTGCAAATAATTTTCCTTTCCATAGCACAGTCAGAAGTACGTGTCACATTACATGCCACTCTCGGGGTGTACTGGATATAAAACCTTAAGCAACCCATCAAGTTCTAAATTTCCTGTTGTCCACGCTGTCTTCAGTCTTCCAGATTGTTAATAATGTTAATATAGTGCCTATGATGTGCAAAACACTGCAGAAATACAAAACATTCAGGTCCTAAATTAAGGCTGAACCAAAGTGCTTCATCCATATTGCACTTACGTAGCCCGACAGATGCTGAGTGGTGTGTCAAAATACTCTAAAATTGTAAGGCTGGGGAAATATTTTTGAGCTTTTGGGAACCGAGGTGTTTTGGAGGTAGTGTTGTGTTTGGTTTTAGTTAGATTTTTTTAAACAAAACTTAGTCTCTTGATGAAGTAAATATGACATCTTGTTTTGGGGAAGTTGCTCACTTTCCCCAGTCAGGCAATGCTCAGTGGGAACTCCACAGGGAACCACTTTGGTTCTTTTCCAGATCTAAGTATCCAGAATGGAGGAAATCCACAAAGACTATTTTTGTGCAACAGGTGCAAAAGCCAAATTGCTGTTTCTGAGCTACCCAGACATATCAGAGTTCCCGTCTTTACATCACAGCCGGGCTTTCCATGGCCGCCTGTGCCGCCACTTCCTTCTCTGTGAGGCTTCACTCCACCGTGACCTTCCTCAGAGCCCCTTCAGCTGTTCTCCACCAGCACCTTCCTAGCTCAGGCATTACTGAGGCATTTTTGTTCTCAGAAGCACTACAAGAAAGCTTCTGTGGCCACTCACTCACTGCCCGTTTGTTCTCTTCTAGATGTGAATGAATGTGAGACACCTGGTATTTGTGGGCCTGGCACGTGTTACAACACTGTTGGGAACTACACCTGCATCTGTCCTCCTGATTACATGCAAGTCAATGGAGGAAACAACTGCATGGGTATGTGCTGGGGTTTCTTTAAAGCTGTATCTTAGTGCATTGGGCCAGGGAGATCATCTTCCCTAAGAGTTGCCTACTGCATTGGCCTGAGGTTTTCTTCATTTTCACAGATATGAGAAGAAGTCTGTGTTACAGAAATTACTATGCTGACAATCAAACCTGTGATGGTGAGCTGCTCTTCAATATGACCAAGAAAATGTGCTGCTGTTCCTACAACATTGGACGTGCATGGAATAAACCTTGTGAACAGTGTCCTATCCCGAGCACAGGTACATTTTTGCATTGCAAAGCGATCTGAGGGCCTTGGTAACATCATTATTATTATTAGTGAGTGTAACACCATCAGAGATGCTATGTCTTTTCCTGCTCTTGTGTGTCTAAAATGAAGGGATTAGTTGTCTCTTTGTCCTGGAGATGATCAGCCCTAGTCACAGTGAAGGAATCTGTGGAGTGGTTCGTATCCATGCTGCTGGGTTGTGCCTCCCTTGTGCCAGTTTCACTGTCTCAGAGACTTCATGGCCTATAGTGATTAATCCATCTCTTTGCAAATGCTTGTTGATCCAGTGTTGAGGCACTGACCGAGATTTTATTGGTGTTGCTCCAACAAATACAGGGTCTGGTTTGCTGTGCCTCGATTGCTGTTTGCCATGAAGGGCTTTTGTGGCAGCCATGGGCTTACAGAGATACCTGGGTGTGCTCTGAGAATGATCTGTGTTGAGCAGCCAAATGTAAGATGTAGGAGTTTCTCTGCTAATTGTATGGGCATACATGACTCTTCCACACTGGGTAAGACTGCAGGACATCCCACTCTGATTTGAGGCGGTTTGCTTCAAGAGCAACTTCCTAGACACTTGATTAACTTCCAACTTGTGGTTCAGATTTTTAAGAGTCAGATCTGAAGCTGTGTGCAAACACTGTAATGCACAGGGATAGGCATAAGCAGAGCAAAATAAGCATGAGGTCTCAACTGGATGTGAACCCAAGGGATCTCACAGGGTGAGTTTGGGGAAAGGGCTGCCTACCTCTGGGTGCCCTGCAGGTGCTGAAAGAGTAGAAGAATAATTTTCTTGACCAGAGGATATGGTGAATTTTTGACTGTTGATTAATTCTGAATACTTTAATCACTGCTTTGTTTTCCTGTTGCAGATGAATTCTCCACACTCTGTGGAAGTCAAAGGCCTGGCTTCTTCATTGACATTTACACAGGGTTACCAGTTGGTGAGCTGTAATTTATGTTTTGAACTAAATTCCATGCTACCTTTGAGCAGGGAAGAGGGGAGGTTTGTTTTCCCAGTTTTTTTGTTTGTTTTGTTTGCTTGTTTGTTTGTTTTTTGTTTTGTTTTTGTTTTTGTTTGTTTGGGGTTTTTTTGTTTTATTTTGGTTTTTTGGGGGTTTTTTTTTGTTTGTTTGGGGGGGGTTGGTTTTTTTTGGTTTTTTTTTTATGGGAGGAATAACAACTAAATAGTGTAATGGAGTTCAGCCCTCTGTTTAAGTCCAACTTAAGTGCAAACTTTCTGCCTGGCTACTCCTAGCTGGCAGCAGTGACAGTTGCTGCTTGTAATCAAAGCACCACACAGCTCCAAAGAAGCTGTAATCAGGCCTACATGAGCAGGGCACAGATACTGGGAATGAGAGGTCTGGGAGTAAGGCCAACCAGCATTTGGTCTGAGGAACTGGGAGTCTTTCCTTCAAACTAAAGCAAGATTTAGTCTGACATTTCACATCAGTTCCCCTGGGTATTGGTTTGACACAAAAATCCCTTTTTTCTGCTCAGCTGGAATATTTCTCACATATGTTATTGTGTGTTACATTTGAATCATGAGTAACAAATTGCAAAACAAAAAGGGAGAGAATGAGGAATTCTAGGACAAGGAATTGAGTAAATCCCTAATGGGACTCCCTTTTGTTTTTATTCACACTAAAATGCAAATGAAAAGCAGATAATGTACCCTGTAACAAACAAAGATGGCATATAGGCAGTAATAAGATGCTTTAGCATGAAGCTGTTGCTGTGATGCAGTGTTTATCTAGTTAGATGGAAATATTTCTAGTAAAGTGGGGAACGTAATTTTTAAAGAGGTTACAGAAATGTACAATATTTATTATTTACGAGCTCATTTCTTGGAAGCAAAGTTTCCCCTTCTAGCTATTAGCGTTAGTCCAAATTGTTGCAGAGTCTGCTCAAGATAATTGGGCTCTTCATCAGCATCAGCAGGGAGCCCTTGGATCTTGCTGACATGCACAGGTAAAAGCTGCAGCTGCGGTGTTTGACACGTGTGCAGGGGTGTTGCAGGCTGCTCTGTCTGCGCTGCCTCAGCACGGAGCTGTGCACCTCGGGAGCCAATGGAAACAGAAGGGCTGTCCCACAGAGCCCACCAGTACACCCAGTGCTGAGACTGATGCACACACAGCTTCTCACAGCTGTGCAAATCACAGCTCTCCCTGCTGCTTTGGGATCGAGGCTGTAGCGCTCAGCCTGCTGCTTTGCACAGGGGTTCCTCGTGTCCCTTACACCTGCAGGCACGGGATCAAGGGAGAGCCCTCTCTGCAGGGGCAGTGCTCTGTGTACCCTCTAATATTTGCTTACAATCCAATGATGTTACTCTCTGTTTGGATTAAAGTTCTATATAGTTACTCCAGGTGTTTGTTTCAGAAACAGTTCTGTTTTTACTTATCCTGTATATCAGAGAACTCAAGATTACAGAATCTAATGTAGAAAATTAAGGGTTGGATCCTTGTTTAAAATAAAAAAAAAAAATAAAAAAAAAAACCCAAAAAACAAAACAAAAAAACCCCACAACACCATTAACTTATGGAAACTCCTGTTAGCTGATAATTTCCATATTCTATGCGTATGGCAATGTTTACTAAAGGCAGAGGCTTTGGAGGAGTCTCTGAACTCTCTCATGTCAGAATATTAAGATGTGTAAGGACCCAATAGGGAAGACATGTAATTGTAATAGCAGCTGGGTTTTTTTCTGCCAAAATCAGTTACTTAACTGGGGTGTATATAAAGCATTGGCAAGCCCTGGCTGCCTGGCTTAATCAATCTAATTAATAGCATGTTGGCAGCACTTCAGATGTTACCTGTCATTGGCACTTTCAAACTGTTACATAAGACCCTGAAAGTCTTTTCAGATTAACTAGGGTAAAACAGTGCAAAACTAATTCTGATAAGTGTTTGCATTCAGTCACGCTCTCCTGTGTTAAACCAAAGACAGTTCCAGTGTCTCTCTGTTTGGCTCTTCCCAAGGACTGCACTGTAGCAGTCGGGAAGGTGATGAGGTTCATCAGAGCTGTGGGTGGGACACATGAGGAAGGACGTGTGATACCCTGTGCATTCCTCTGTAGGAGGATATACCTTCAGTACAGTGAAGAGTCAGAGCCTGAGAAAGCAGGAAATACCTACATTTCCACAGTTTGGAATGACTTACTCACTGTTCAGTTGGGAACATTCTGATGCTTGCATTACATGTTTGATAATTATCTTAAAGGGGAAATGCATAGGGACCTACTCTGTAGCAGATTGCATGAAGTGCTCAGTACTAGTATTAAAAAAAAAATTATTCTTGCAGATATTGATGAATGCAGAGAGATTCCTGGGGTGTGTGAAAATGGGATCTGTATAAACATGGTTGGCAGCTTCCGATGCGAGTGTCCTGTGGGTTTCTTCTACAATGACAAGCTCCTGGTCTGCGAAGGTAGAGTGCTCTTCTCATTCAGGGAAATGGTGTTTCACCAGCTGGCAACTCAGACACTGCCAAATCAGAGCCTTGCTAGGCATCCTTAATGAGGAGGAAATATGGTATCAGTGTCATAAGTCTGTGTTAATTCAGACATTTTGAATTCTTTTGCATAGAAAATACCACATTTTCTGTCAGACATCTAAGGCCTTGAAGGCACATGAGTCAGCAGTCATGGAAAGAAATTTTTTTTTTCATATTTGACAGTAGAGCCAAGAAAAAAATAGTAGTCTTGAGTCAGATCATGAGCACAATTTTTTTCATTCCAAGATATTTTTTTCTAATGGAACAAATATATTTGTAAAAAATACTAACAGATGGGGTTTTTTTTTTTTTCCAGTTTAAACATTTCCTAACATTATATTAGTCAGTTTAATAGGGAAGCTGAAGGTAGCATATGAGTTGCTGTCATTCTCTGGTGTGAGTTATGACTGCTGACAACATGGATGCTGCAGGCAAGGCATCAAGAGCTTTGAGTAAAAGCATCTTCTGTGTGCTGCTTCTAAGTGAAACCCAGTTACATTTCTAGGGAGATAAAGTTCTCTTTTTGCAGCAGCTGAAGTAAGGAAAATTGATCAAAGTTTTTTTGCCTAAAGCTTTGTGATGGTGTTTACATTGAGAGGTACTATTACCTGTATGCTAAAAATTGTGGGTTTGACATCTTTCCACTGCCAGCTTACTATAAAAATCAAATTCCTCTTTTGCCTTGACAGATATTGATGAATGCCAAAACGGACCAGTTTGCCAGCAGAACGCAGAGTGTGTGAACACAGCCGGGAGCTACCGCTGTGACTGCAAACCTGGCTACAGGTTCACATCCACGGGGCGCTGCGCTGGTGAGTGCCTGGGGAGGGCTGCACACACGAGGGGATCTGAAAGGGCTTGGAGAAACAGCTCTCCTCTCCAGAAAGCTGATATTTCAGGAGATGATCTGAGCTTCAGGAACTCTTCTCTTAAAGTCTTTTAGGGCATCCTGTAAACATGTCATAATCATCCAGGCCCACCCCATGGATGTATAAGTGAGAGTTAAAAACCTAAGTACGTGTTTGTCTTTCACTTATCCCACCAAATGCAAGCAATTTTTTTTAGCCTTTGTCCCATCTGGGAAGGGAAGACCATTTGATTCACTACCTTTCTGTATTTTCTGACTTTCATTATGATTTTCTATATGTGTTTTAGCACTTTATTTTCCACTTATATTTTTACAAATAATTCACTGCTTGCTGCTGGAGTTTCTCTTGATAAGATAGACTTATCTGCTTACCTGTGTGCAATAACTAACTTGAAAATCTTATTGTTGAATTTCCTAGCTTTGATAAAGACTTAAACAGGCCCCATAACATTATTTTTAAATATTCACTGAGTGGGACTGCAGTTTTCTAATCTATTTGCTTTTTCTTATAATATCTTAGTCCAGAGAGGCATTCATGTTATCTCGCTTACTGGAAGAATTGCTGAGATTTTAAAGACTGCAGTGGGCCAAGCTGCTGTAAATATTACATACTATATACATTTCTGAACAAAATAATAATTACAACGGAAGCTGGTAACATTATCCTTGGGTCTTTGCTTCTCAGTACTTGAGTTTTAGGAAGTTCACTTTTCCCTGAAGTGCAGTTTTTCATTGTTTCATGTGACCCTTGAGGGAAAAGGGTGTAGGGGAAATCAGAACACTACTATGAGAACTAAAACTTTGCTTTGTTAAGCTATGCAGTGGCACATGTAAATATTCAATATGTTCCTAATGTAATTGTTGTTGTTAAGGGTTCATTACAGCAGTACAGGAAGAGCAAGGGAAGGTTCTGATACGGATTACAATTCCAAAGATGAATTGGCACAAACAGTAATACTTCCCTGTATTTTGCTCTTATTTTATATTTGGTGAAAATAAAGTTACACAATTCGTGTAAAAATAAAAGTAGTTGATAAAGTATGTGATCCAGCAAAGGAAGGAAATTCCCAATCACCCTGCTGGGAGCAGAGAGTGAGTGGTGAGCACCTTGCAGTATTGGATCAGCCGTGCTACTGCATGGAAAACGATCACACCCCGGTAGTTGATGTGCTATTGAGTCAAACCTGATATATCACAGCCACTAGTACTAGGAGTACTGCGTTTACCTTACCTTCAAGGTAGCATTCTTCTGGTGCTCTCTATTGTGGTAAAATAAATAATTTTTCTTATAAATTAGTTTTTTGCATCACTATTCATTTGCCCACAAAGTGCCAGAGAATCATAGTTTTTCTTTTGTCTGTGCTCTCCTGAGCTGGGGTGATTAGGAGTTCTTAAGACAGCATTGGCTTTCCTTCTGCCTCCTTCAGACTGTAATTAGCAGTGCTCTCATCAATAATGTGATCTTGGTTCTCAGTGCACACCCATCCAGAGTTACTGACGGCCCCATGTGATGTACAGAGAGCCTGGGGATGGGGCTGTCGCTGTCAGGATTGTCCATGTGATGATTGTCCCTGTGCTGAGTACAGTGCAGAAGAGAGGCAGGAAAATGAAATTTAGTACATGAAGTTCTTTGCAATTAGGACCAACTTGACTCTTACTTTTGCAACGACCTGGGGATAGTTTGCTGAGAAACTGCATCTGCTTGGCTTAGATTGCATATAAAAGAAAATTACTGAGCACTAGAGCCTAATCGATTTTAATACAAGCTCATGGCAGCACCTCTGTTCTCATATTTTGGAGTTGCAGCATAGGAAGGAAGGAAGCATATTGAACCAAACCAGCTCTTGGTGGTGATGAGGTCAACAGAAACACCTCATTTGATGATTCTGATTTGTCATGGAAAAAACTACACCAGAGAGCAAACATTTTGTTTGTTAACATTTTATTTCATTTACTATTGATAGAATCCTGGGTTCTGCCTAAAAGCATTTCTAACGAGAGTAGCAGGAAGCAGTTTGCTGTTGAACAAGTATAAGAGATGCCCTGCTATTGTAAGGCAGCAATCACATGCTGGCAGGAGAGCTTTTCTCCTTCTCTGCAGAATTATACAAAATATTCCCCAACTCCATAGAGCAGTAACTCTTCTTGTTGTTTGAGCTCTGTCCAGTTTATAGGATCACCACATTTCATGGATGCTGCAACGCATGTATGTGTGCCTGTTTTATCTCTGCATGATGAACTGATAAATCCAGTGCCTTTTATCTCTCTGTAAGCCTAGTGAGAAAAGTGTGGTGTTCATCCCCCTTTCTGTTCTTTTGATTTCCATGAGTTGATCATGCAATTTGTGCTACAATCAAATGTGGCTGAATGCAAGTAGCTGCTTTCATGAAAAGAATGCAAACTGTGATTCATATGCCTCTTTCATATCTCCTGCAGTCCATATAGAGCCCTCAGACCCTTTCCATTCTCATGTCATTAATTCTGCTTTTCAAAGCCATGGTGATATGCTTTCCCTCCAGCAAGAATTTGAGTTTGCTAAATACCATTTTTATGCTAAATTTTTTTCAGGTCCACAAATACCGGAAGAGGTAATTTACATGCAAATAATCCCCTTTTCTGGGATTTACTTGGTAATGTTTTTGTCATTAAGAAATTAAAAATACTATTTGAAGTTAGGCCATGCACTGGATACTGTCTTGGTTGCTGCTTATGCATCTTTCCAGCCTTGTAGTTTAGAAACCTTAACTTTCACTGCACCTCTTTGTTTTCAGATCGGAATGAATGTCAAGAAATTCCCAATATCTGCAGCCATGGGCAGTGTATTGACACTGTTGGAAGTTTCTACTGCATTTGTCACAATGGATTCAAAACCAATGATGACAGAACAATGTGTATAGGCAAGTATATCAAATTAAACTGAACTTAGGCTCCCATTAAGATAGTCACTGTCTGCCCTCTCTGTAATAAGGAGTTGTGTTGTAATATCTGAGATTGTGAGCCATTTACCACCAGACAGAGTTGCAAAACTGGCCATTAGAGATGATAAAAAGCTGATACCGAATGAAAACCATCTCATTATAGTAGAGTGAACCTTCAAAATTACATATCTTGTCTAATGAACTGCTAATGTTTTAGTTTTTGAAAAAATTTCATTCTTCGTAGAATTTTCTGGAGCATCTTGTCTCACTTATTCCTTTAGGCAAGGAATTTAATAGAGTAATATTGCAATGCAGCAGTTGTATATGGCCTACTTGTTAATAGAGTGAATGAAGGGTACGTTTCTTACCAGAAAAGAACCTTTTTCAGAAACAGTCATCTTCATTAACAAGGGAATTTTGTATTTAACCCATTCACAGCTGTCGGTTGTGTGTTGTATGAACAAATTGAGATTGCAGAATGCTTACAATTAAAGATAGCTTAGACTGACTTTGGGAAGGCTGATATAGGAGCCACAGTAAAGTAAATGATTGTTGGACCCTTGATTATTTTTGTAGATGTTAATATCAAATGTGTAAACCTATGTAAAATCTTCTTTTTGGGAGATTGGACAATGTTTTTCCCTTCTATTCAGTCTGCTGGCAGTGGATTATTTCTCTCCTGTTCCTTTGCAGATATTAATGAGTGTGAGAGAGACGCCTGCGGCAACGGGACCTGCAGGAACACCATTGGCTCCTTCAACTGCCGCTGCAACCTGGGCTTCATCCTCTCACACAACAATGATTGCATAGGTGAGGAGTGCTGAGCCCACGCACGTATTCCTGAGACTTCCCACTTCTAATAAAAGCACCAGAAGAACCATCTTCTCTTTTGCATGATCTGTGTAGTTGAAGACAAAACCCTATTTCTTCAGTCTCAAAAGGCCTCTTTGATTATGCACTGCTCACTTTTCTAGAGCCACTTGAATGTTGGCACAAGATACAGGAACATTTGGTTTTTACTCCTGCTCTGACAATTTTATAACATAATAATTCCCCCTCACTTGCTTTTGAAATGGGATTGTGTTACCAGTTTGTTGATATGGTGGAAACAGAAATGTCACCTACCCAGTTTCCATTGTTGCTGATGTTTCTGACATCTTTCAATGTTATTTTTCTTAGACGTGGATGAGTGTGCAAGTGGAAATGGAATGCTCTGCAGAAATGGTCAGTGTGTGAACACCATTGGGTCCTTCCAGTGTCTCTGCAATGATGGCTATGAGGTGGCTGTGGATGGAAGGACTTGTGTTGGTGAGTGCTTTCTTTTGGGGTTGAAAAAAAGTGCAGCAAACCTAGAGCAGATATGCGTAGTGAAACAGTAGGGTCAGAGAGCACTGTCACACTGCCATCATCGTACCTAGCAGAAGAAAACAATGACAAGAGGACAAGAAGATGACTCCTCTCCCACTCTTGAAAAGTTCCAACTTCAGTTTGATGGAATAAAAATTAGAGCGGCCTCAGTCAGAGATTTATTGAGATAACAGCAATTACCTCAAATAAATTGTCTTTCTTTTCTTCTAGATATCAACGAGTGTGTACTGGAGCCTGGAAAATGCTCACCAGGCACTTGTCAGAACTTGGATGGCTCGTTCAGATGTATCTGTCCTCCTGGATACATCCTGCAGAATGACAAATGTGAAGGTGTGTACAAAACAATCCTTCTCTCTCTTTCTTAGCTGCTCACAATTGTTACCCATTTCCTTTGGATTGAAATGTGAGTAATGTTTAGTCTTTTGTGGCAGTCTACAGTTCTGAACTGTAGCCACTAGTAAGTCTCTTACTCCCTAGAAAAGGTCTCACCAGCATTTGTTTGAACCAGAACTACTTGCTCTGAACCCTAGAAGAATATAATCCCAGGCTATTTGCTTGGTGGTACATTGCTGAAGTCTGCCCACTGCCTGAGGATTTGAAAAATAACTGTGGATTTTGCACTTTGACTACTGCTTCCTCTTTCTGTTCTTTTTTGCTGGACTTTTTTGTTTGTCAAATATGATAGATATCAGTGATGATGTAAAATTACACTTTATGTAGTACAGCTGCCAGCGTAAATATTATTATTTCTCATCTCTTTAATTACTTTTCTTACAGACATTGATGAGTGTGTGGAACAGCCAGAAATTTGTGCCCTGGGTACATGCAGCAACACTCCAGGCAGTTTCAAATGTCTGTGTCCAGAAGGCTTTGTATTGTCCTCCACGGGAAGGCGATGCCAAGGTAAGTTCATTCCTATTTTCTGGCATTTCAAAATTTGTTTGCTGTTTTGTAAAAGCCTTATTAGTGAGCTGTTTCTAATACAGCAAGAAGACTCTGGACTCAAACAGTGTTTTTCATAGGGAAAACATGATAATTCTGTAGCTGGGGCCAGGTTCTGTCTTGCGCTAACATCTGTTTGTCGTTAAACAGAACATTGCAATAAAAGGGGTGAAGATAATGTTAAATGCACCAGGTTAAGCAAAGAAATTATGTTGTCCTGAAATCTTTTCTTGCACCCCTGGAAGAAATGTTTGGGCTACCTGAAGTCTGTGCAGACAGCAACAAGACACAGAGATGGAGCATGAATACAGGCAGAAGACTAAAGGAACCATTTCTGGTTTTAAGGCTGTCCTCAGAACTTACCATATTCACCATAACACTTGTTATATGCTGATCCTCTCTGCATACATGTGGGTGGAAAAAAAGATTGTTGGAAAAAATTTGCAAGCAGTGTTGTGTGGACAATAAGCACCCATCTGCTTAGGGAAGTCTAAAGTGTCTTTTGGCTTCCAGATTACTGCATACACAGTTCAGAGCCTAAACATGGGCACTAACAAATCAGATTAAAAGCTGAATATCTAGTAATAAAAAGCCACAGGTTAATTTATTTTGTGTATAGAGAACTAGCACAACAAACTAGGGAGTGAGTTACTTTAAAGACTTTGGAAATTATTAAATAGATACAGCATTAGATGTCCTATACACTGTGCACAGTGGGAACCACTGATGAGTAAGACCTTTATAAGGACCTCTGTAGTTTTGCTTGGCACGGAGCAGTGATGCTTGTTGACACCATAGCGAGTTCTTTACTTCACAGTGGGCTAAATGAAATTGTGGTTTTGGTAAAAATGAATCCAACCTGCAGTAAACATTCATCCAAGTCTTCAAACCACCATGCAGTTTGGCACAGTTACTTCACTCAACATCAAGAAAGCATGTTTTAGCTGTATTTATGTAGCTTGTATAAATGAAGTTTCTTCAGTCTGAGGGTGTTCTTTTCTTCAGGTAAGAAGAAAAATAATCACAAAACCCCACCAAGAAATAAAATAATAAAAAAGAATGCAGCCCAGTCTTCTACTTCTCTAACACAGGCCACTGTTCCACACAATGTCAGAGGAAAATGCACACTTGTGTCTGAACTTCAAAAGGGCTTCTCTCCATGCCCTAAAGAGGATTGTTCTTTTTTTAAGTATCTCAGGCCAAACAAATTTTTGTTTAAAATTTCCCATTACCTAGGACTTTGTTAAAACCTGGACATTGCCCAGCATTGATGCTGCAGCCGGAAAACTGGATGAGCAGCTGCTTCCATAACTGCCCTGTTGCTGTCCCCCTGCCAGCACAGAGAGCTGCCAGCTCCCTGCCTGTGGATGCTTGTGGTCTGTGATCTCAGCTCTGTCCAGCATCCTGGTTACCCAGCTTCAGGGAATGAAATGTAGTGCCACAGGGAGAGTTTGCTCTGTTTGTGTGTACCTCCGGTAGAATGAGGAAGGAAAGGGCTGTTGAAAATTGCCTCTCATTTTAGCACTACACAATATTGTCATTGCAAGTTGATGAAAATCTCTTGACTCAAATGATTCTTACTAGTAATAGAATATAAATTCATGAGGCAATATTCAGTTTTTTCAAAGAGGAGTAAGGACAGGAGAACAGTACAGCCCTTTTTCTGCTGGACTAAAGAGAAAAACCCTTGCTTTTCCATGGCTGAAGTAGGAAACTATCCCAATAGCTTTTCTTTACTGAGGTAGGGAGCTTCCATCCTTTTTCAAATCTTCCACAATCAGAGACAATGATGGTTCCTATTGACAGAGCTAGATGGAAATTGGGTGTTTTGGTGGGGGGTATCCTGTAATTTTGCAGTTAATGCCTCTAAGTGAAAATTGTGCCAAGGTTACCCTAACTGCTCATAACAAGTTTTCTTCTCTATGCAGACCTGAGAGTGAGCTACTGCTTTACCAAGTTTGAAGATGGAAAGTGTTCCGTGCCGAAGTCCCGAAACCACTCCAAACAAGAGTGTTGCTGTGCCTTAAAGGGACAGGGATGGGGAGATCCCTGTGAGCTCTGCCCAGAGGAAGCAGATGGTGGGTTATTGACTAGCTTACCATACTGCCTCACTGAACTTGAAAGGAGACTGGGATTCTTGTTAGAAGGAATTTTGAAAAATAATTTTCTAAAGGTGTTTAACCCTAGTAATTGTCATTGGTCTCTGTAAAGTAGACGCCTTTGCAGTCTCAAATACCATGTCTCTTGGACAGTCGGATATCAAACATATTCCTTCTTTGCTTATGGATTTGTTACAGTGATTATGGGCTGGGTATTTTGCTATGGAGGTATCACATACAGAAAGTGGAAAGCAGCGAGTAGGGCCTTGGTAGGCTCTGAGTGGCAAGTCCTGCACGACACAAATGGAATTCTTCTGATTGTAAATAGGTATAGGAAGAGGTGCCATAAATATAAAATCTAACTAAAATAAAGCCCCAAACAGTTAAACTAGATCTGCATCTGAATTTTCTTATTAAGAAAATGTGAATTTGCAATCTTATCAATGTGAATGACTTACGAAAATGGCAGAGAATAACAAAATGCAGGCCTTGAGGAAGGAAAACCTCCCTGGACTGTTGCTGAAGAAACACTTTTCTTTGTTAGTATCCTTTTTAAGACTGAGTGAGTTGACATCAAGCAACTCAACAGGCCTCTGTAGCATCGTGGTGCAATTTGCTGAACACACTCTAATTCGTGCTGACAAATGCGGTTAACAGCATTACTGGTTTCAGCAATACATGATTGCAGTTCATTTCATTCATTAGTCATGTAGATGTTTTGCAGAAAATCCTCACAAAAGCCGAGGTTAGAAAAGAGAATTAGAAGTGCCAGTTGCAATATTCCTCCTAGGCCTATTGCCTGTGCATGTTTCATTCCATTGACGTGGACTATGTGAACCAAAGTCTGTTGAAAAGCACAGCATGTGTTGCAGCATTTCCTTGAAGTGTCAGCACGTGTTTTTTTCACAGTCCAAACTCTCTCAAAGGATATCAAGGCCCTTTTCCTCATCTTTTAAAAAAGAAATAGCTTTAAGATAGCTGAGTGTGGATTAAATAATGACTTCTTCAGAAAATGTAGGAAATTTTACTTTTACAACAGAAAAAAATTGCAGTCACTGCTATTGATACTTCTAAACTAGAAATGCTGCATTTATTTGTTTCTTAAGGAAGTTAAATACTGCTAATTCTTCACAGGATTTTACACATATGCGAGCAGGAGATCGGATGAAATGTAAAGCAAACATACAGTTTTTGTATTAATATAAAATTATAAGTTTCTATATTTACATACTTTTTTTTCTGGACCTGAACATGAGGAGGATGAACTGGTAGCAGTGGTTATGCGTAGCTTGTGAGGAATGCTGATTGCCAAGACAGAATTTATCATATGGTTTGATTTTTATGGTTTTTTTTTTTCAGAGGCATTCAGACAGATTTGTCCATTTGGAATTGGCATCCTTGTTGGACCTGGTGATGCAAGGCTGGGTAAGTGCCTGAACTGCACGGTGCCATTTTTGCCTCAGTGCCCCTTTTCCACCCATAAGCCATTCTCCCTTTCATTTGAGAATAACACCTCTGCAACTATTTCCCAAAGCCATGAATTGTGGAAACTTCTATAACTTTTTTCTTCCCCAATTTTTCATACTGATTTCAAATTCCAGCTTGAATATCTCAAATAGCAGAAATTAAACTTCTTTTAGAACTAGGAAACTTATGTAGGCTCTAGAGAATGGATCTAATGTTACGTAGCATACTTTTCTTTTCTTATACAATATGTGTAGCCTGTTTACAGTAAATGGTTTTAATCCTCCAGAAGTGCAAACCACAGTTTCCCAGATCCCTTCAGTACATTCTGTTCTCTCCCAAGACAAACAGCACTTCAGCCGTATTGGCAAAAGTTTGCATTTAAGGAGCACTGGATGACTACTGCTTTTCATATCTGCTGCTCTCCCTGTAGCCCCAGTCAGAGAGGTTTATATCTGACATTTAGAATCAGTTTCTTTTCTGCATTCTGAAAGCTGGCCTGCAAAACGAATTCTGTGCCCTAATCCTAATATGTCAGAAGTTAAATATTAGGTTTTTTTTGTGATCTCAGGAATATTTCTTGCCAGAACACTTGTTCTTTGAGAGAAGTCTAAAATCACATGAAGCCAGTTGCACTTACTGTGTTGTTTGTATTTCTGGTTAAGATGTGGATGAGTGCCTTGATCCTGATAACTGTAAATTTGGGCAGTGTATCAACACAGATGGGTCTTTCCGCTGTGAATGTCCGTATGGTTACATCCTACAAGGAGCAGAATGTGTGGGTAAGTACAGCTGTTCCAGCTTCCATTTTAAAGATTTTCCTGCGTTGCTAAGTATGGCATTAAGGAGAAGTGGGGTTGTTTTATTCTAACATTGTGGAGTCTCTATCCCTGCTGGTGCTTAAAATCTGCCAGGGCAGGGCCTGAGCAATCTGATCCAAGCTGGTGCTGCTCTGGCTGAGTGTTTGACCCAGATAACCTCTAGCAATCCCAAATTATTCTAGGAGTCTGTGGTTCTAATTCAGTACTTTAAGTGAGTTCTTGCATTTTCTATTTTTGTGGTTGTACATCAACAACATAGATTTTTTATCATTTTGGTTGAGTGTAACCGCGTATTCTTGCCTCTGTCTGACTACTTGCAGATACTGATGAATGTGCTGTTGGAAACCCATGTGGAAATGGAACTTGCAGGAATGTGATAGGAGGCTTTGAATGCACCTGTGTAGAAGGATTTGAGCCTGGGCCAATGATGACCTGTGAAGGTGAGATTCCCATGTGTTAAGGATTGTTGTTGTAGTTGTATTCCCTGATTTTGAAAACAGTTGAGGGGAGTAAAGCAACTTTAAAAATAAAATCTGGACACTTGGAACAATACCTCTTTATCTGAAGCAGGAAAATGGGCTTCTCCTTCCCGTATCCACCTTGAACTGTAGTAAGTTTTTCTGACCAGAGCTGGAGTGGACAGACTTTCAGGTGGTATCTACTAAGGGACTGCCCAGAGAGGAGCATGGTGGGGTGTAGTCTCTTCAGAAGAGTTCCCAGAAGTGCTGCTTACTGTGTGTATGGTTTTTGCCTACCCCCTTGAATGAAGAGACTCACTGTGGATGATGAAGATAGGAAATGGGCTGCTTGAGTGAGTTATAGGGAAGAAACAGGGTACAAACGAGAAAAATACAAATAGAGTACTCAACAATTACCATGGTACCCCTAGGTTGAATACTTTTTGTGCTTTGGCGTCTTGTTTCAAAAATTAAAATTTGAAAATGCACAAAGAGACGTAAGGAGGATCAGAGGTATAGAAGGGACACACAGAAAATAAATTAGAATTTTTCAGTGTGGAAAATGTGGTTGAAGAGATACATGATTTTATAAAGCCACAAGTGGTAAAGGTACCAAAAATAGAGGGAACATATTAGACAAACCAAAGCAAACATTTTTATATTCATGGTACTTATTTAAGTTGTGGAACCCTTTGCTGCAGAATATTAGTGAGGCCACAAGTATAAATTGACCCAGAAAGAGATTATACGAATTTGTGTGGGAATCCATCAGTGGAAATTAAGCTTGATAGTTTGGTTGTGGCTTTTGGCTGTGGAAGTCCTTAAACTGAGAGGCTGTATCAGGGAAAAGATCTCTGCATACATGGTATGAGGTTTTTAATATTCATCTCCTTTTGTTACAGCCAGGGAGAGGAGAATGTCCCAGGATGTTCTGACACTGTCCTCTGACTTGACACATCTGTTCCTAAATTATCTGCCACAATCTATTTCTTTGCAAGCCCATACAAAAGAATGCTATTTTTGCATCAGATTGCATTATTTTTACATACAGTTAGAGCTTCATTCACTTCCCTGTGGAATTTGGGTAAAAGCTCAAATTGCAGAGGAGGAGCTAGCAGAGTACATAAACATCCCTATATAGCAGTAATTACTCAAGTAGTCCAGACCGTATGTAAATGCATTTCAAAATAATGTTTCTAGTAAGGATATTGTTTTATGGAATTCAGTTTATGAAGAAGCTGAATTAGTGCATGTAGAATTTAAATAACCAATCAAAAAAACAGGACCTAGATGTGGAAAAGATCTAGTTTTAACTGAGCAGGTATTTTGGCAGCATGGATCTGGAAATTATTTCCATTGGCTGCTCGCTGTTGAACTTATTGAAACTTCAGGTAGCTGTGCAAACATCCTGGCATGTCTGGTGCCTGCTTCTCTACAGAAATCCATGAAAAGGAGAACCAAGGGTCCCCAACTATTAAAATTTAGTCCTCAGTCAACTGGGATCTGTGGTATTGCCTGTACCTAAAACCTGTGCACTCAATGTACTGAGTTTTACACAAGTGTTTCCCTTCCCCCGTGGTCTTTGTGGCTCCACATCCAGATGTCAATGAGTGCGTTCAGAACCCTCTGCTCTGCGCTTTCCGCTGCGTGAACACTTTTGGATCCTACGAGTGCAAGTGCCCCGGGGGGTACGTTCTGCGCGAGGACCGGAGAATGTGCAGAGGTAAAGCTCCTACCAGACTCTCACAGTTATGAGATAATGATTTCAGTTCCTGCAGGGGCAGGGCTCTGACTCACTGCACTATTGGGCCAGAGTTTTAATCCCAGGAAGTAACTGAGTCAGAAGGAATTTGGGATGAAATTCTATGGTTTGCATTATGAACTTGATTGTACTAGGCCTCTCCTGCCAGTAAATTTATACATCTGCCTAAAGTGAGGTCATATCAGATGATGTGGTTTCGTCTTGCCCTAAAAATGGGCATTTGGGAGAAATCAATTTGCTCAAGGCTAGTATATTTTATGGTTGGTTTAGAACAATAAATGTATGTGTAGGGTTTGATTATGATTGAGATTCCAAAGTCAGAATTTACTATTGTGAATTTCCAGGATCATCTCTCTCTATAATGAAGTCAAAACCTTGTGTTTTAGATCAGAATGAGTGTGAAGAAGGAATTCACGACTGTGACTCAAAACAGATGGAATGCAAAAACCTGATTGGCACCTATATGTGTATCTGTGGGCCTGGTTATCAGCGCAGACCAGATGGGGAAGGCTGTATAGGTAAGTGACACTGAAGTGTTGAAGCTCTTGAAATACACAGTTCCTCAGCAGAGCTAAAAATTTTGGATTTAACGAAGTGTTAAGAAACTCAGGGGCAGAATTGCACAACTGCTTGTGTAATGGATCTATTGGTGCTGCACACATTTGGTTTTGCTGTTCAGGTGTACGCATCTGTGGGCAGTAAGTAGAAAATCTGGGTGTGGGTGTCTTTACAATCCTGCTGCTGAATGCTCTGAGAAAAGAGGGTGAGGATTTGGGTTGGTTGCTGTAGGCTTGTTTATCTCTGCTAGCATGAGTGAGAGTAGATCTGAATTTTTTTTAAACCTTGGATGACATTCAGAAGTGCAGCTGTAACTATGAAAAATTTTGAAAGCCAGTGAGAAATGTACTGCAGATAGAATATATATAACAATTGTGAGCTAGATAGCCATCTTTCCTCTGAAAATTGAATAAAAGAACCTTTAAAATACAAAAGAAAAAAGAAAAAAAATTGAAGTTTAACCAGGTAGAATGCACAGCATAAGAATTCCATACCAACTTCTCTTACCTGCATTAATCTAATGATGGACTTGATTTTTGTCATAAAATTTCAAAAATGCAGATGAGAATGAATGTCAGACCAAACCCGGGCTCTGTGAGAACGGCCGTTGTGTGAACACAGTGGGGAGTTTCAGGTGTGAGTGCAACGAGGGATTCACCGTCAGCGACACCCAGGACGAGTGCCTTGGTAAGTCCCAGTTTACACCTGGAGGGGCTGTCACTTGCAGAGCAGCAATGGGGGTTGAAATTAGACTTAGAAATGTATGGTGAGGAAACACACTTGAATTTACCTGCCTTTGGAAAGGGGCCTTTGTATGTAGGTGTCCTCTTGCAAGTTCCTTCTTCCCATGCTCACCATAGCCCTGCCTCAGTCAGTCCAGCTGGGTGCCTTGCTATGAAAGCTGACTGTTCCATTGTTTCAGTCACCCAGGAACTGCTCTGACATTTCTTCGGTCCTGATTTTCAGCCAATCCTTTTTCTCTCGGTTCAAACAGAAACATACATTTTTATAAGCATATTGCAACTTCTTGTCTTCCACCTTTTGCTAAATTTCTTGTCTTTGTTTCCCTTAGATGTCATTCTCTCGTTCTTACTGCTGGTAGTCTTTCACTCTCAGTTCCACAGTCTCAGGGTGAAGTATGCCCTTTCTGTTATATTTCTGGCTAAATTCCCAGTATCTCATGACCCTCTGGAGGTCACCATCAGGATTCTCTTTGATGCACAATTTGTCTTCCAGACAACAGGGAGGGCTACTGCTTCACTGAAGTCTTACAAAGCATGTGCCAAATCGGATCGAGCAACAGGAACGCTGTCACCAAGTCTGAATGCTGCTGTGATGGTGGCCGAGGCTGGGGGCAGAACTGTGAGGTCTGTCCCTTCCCAGGCACCGTGGCCTTCAAGAAGCTTTGCCCTCATGGCCGAGGATACACGTCCAGTGGAGCAGGTACTTTTCATTAAATGATCTCTTAGACAATGCCAAATTAAGTGATAAATTATAAACTCTTTTTTGCATATTTGAGCACTGTAAAGTCCTAAATGTTTTGGATATCAGCTGAAATTTTCTGAGAGTTTTCATGTTGACTGAGTATAGTCCTTTGGGAGGAGGGTGCACAGCCAAAGGCCCTGGATGAGGCATCCATCCCATCTTGGCAGATACTTGCTTTATGTCCTGGTTGACTGACATGCACTCAAATGGGAATTTGCACTCTCACATTTGAGTGTGTTACAGGCACACATTAAGAACTATTTGTGTACATGAAAGCAAAGTGATGTTTGATTTGTGAAGGCTGATACATGATCAGCTCCAGTTGTTCCCTTCCACTTACAGCTTCATTGCATAAGAAAGTTAAATTAATGCTCCATTCCGTATTTTTCCACTTAATATTTCTCCTTAAATCTGTGCAATATTCCACTATTTTATGTAATTATTTTGTGTATGGTGTGGGTTTCTCTGTGTCAGGTCACAAGAATCTATTGAAGCTGTACAAAATCAGTTTTGTTCCATTGAGAACTAACCCTCGTTTAATTGCAGATATTGATGAGTGCAAGGTTATTCATGACGTCTGCCGCAATGGGGAGTGCATCAATGAGAGGGGAACTTATCGTTGTCTTTGCAATCTGGGCTATACTACAGACATCACTGGCACTCTTTGCATTGGTAGGTTTTTCATTGTGGTGTTTGTATATAAAGTTTATGACTAAGAGAGGACTTGAAGAAGTAAATAGAAAGATTTTGAAAAATGAGAAAATAAAATGCCACTTGTTAATGCTTTGGTGATTTGGATTTCCTTCTGATCTATCCTGAACGTTTTGTAAAACATTATCACAGATCTTGGTTACCAGCACTGAGGTAACTGTTTTTGCTTCTTATAGATCTGAATGAATGTAATGAGTCTCCGAAACCTTGCAATTTCATCTGCAAAAACACAGAGGGGAGCTACCAGTGTTCATGTCCAAAAGGATACATCCTGCAAGAAGATGGAAGAAGCTGCAAAGGTAAAAATCAAGAAAAGAATTTACTGCAGAAACTCTGTGTTTCACAGGCAAAAAGAATTGCATGGACATTTAAATGATGCAAATCTGTCTCCTTGATTCATGTGAGTATTTCCACTAAAGACATTGGAAGGGGCCTACATAGGATGGAGCTGGTATTTCAGTTAATTCCTAGTTAATTTGGATGAACAACAGATTGACAGGAATTTTTGCAGGTTAGTGGCAGCTGATCTTAAAAGATTTTGTAATTAATTATATGTATGGTTGTTCTTGTTTGGTAAGCATGTTGGTTTAAGCCATATAATTCAATGATAAATGAATCTTATTGGATGCAAAGATGACTGTGGTTTTCAGTGCATTGCCCAGCTTCAACAGAATTTTTACCTACTGCTTTTGCAGCATGCTGGAAAAGACACAGCAGTGCAGGAGACAATTTGGAATATTGATTAGAATTCCATACATTTATGTGTCTTGATAACTAAGATTTGGCTAAAACCACATGAGTTAGAGCAGCAATTCCAAATTTGGCATGGAGAACTACAGTGTACTTTGTTGTTAGCATTTCAATGTTTCTTTTGGAGTAATAGTGTGCTTCAGTGCAAGGCCATTTTCCAGTCTGCCAGGTCTCATGAAGATTGTGACTTCCCATTTACTGGCTGAGCAGACATTTATCACAGCAACTTTCAGACAGATGAGAGCGGTGTCTGCAATTCAGTGTTAGCACGGACACTGTGTAGCTCCAAAGTCCCATTCATTACCCATGGGGCTTCATGTGAGAAGAACTGGAAAGTGGAAAGTGAGATGTAGATTCAAAAGGCTTTATTTGCTATAATTTGTAATCACTTCTTCTGGAGTCCAGGGAACATAAGTGAAAGATGTTTTCTTGGTTTTTTTAGATCTTGATGAATGTGCAACAAAGCAGCACAACTGCCAGTTCCTGTGTGTCAACACTATTGGGGGATTCACTTGCAAATGTCCTCCTGGATTCACTCAGCACCATACAGCCTGCATTGGTAGGTGACGTGGGAAGGTAGGCACAGATTTGGGATTTATTACTGACCCTCACTCCAGAAGCAAAGTAGCGAGGAGGTATAATCATCTCCCTGAGAAACCAAATGGAAACATAGGCCAGATTCTGATCCTAATCCCACCAGAGCAGAAGATGCAGAGGCCCCTTCCTCCTACCTTCCCTTACTTTCATAATCTGTCTTTGAATTTTGCACTTGCAAGAACCGGACAGTAAAAACACCGCTTTGTAATTCTTGCATTACTCTTTCTTAGATATTGAGCAAAAAAATAGTTCTGTTTCTCTTTTTGTAACTCATTGAGTTAATGTCAAGGCTTTTTGAAACAACTATGAAATATACATTTCTGCAGTTGTCCTCTGAACACGTACCAATTGAGTACATGGAAATGTTAAACTAAACTGCTCCTTGCAAAACACACTTTCTGCTCTGCAAGCTGGATCCTGTTTCTGTGTTTGATGATCCTGTGGTATTGGTGTGAATTTGGGGGTGTTTGGAGACCAAAACATCGAACTCCATATTCTTGGTGAAGAAAAGAAAGTTTCCCTTCCTGTTACTTTTGTGTTTCCAAATTCAAAAGAAGGCAGTGTAAGCTGTCCTGTAGAGCAGAGTGAGAACCTGGGAGGGCAGTGGGACACCTGTGTTACTGATGTGCCTTGACCTCCTGCCACAACCCTTCCATCATTAACGTGGCCAAAAGATCAGCTTTGAAATGACAACTACAAACTAACACTGAGCTTTGGTTTCCCTCAGACAACAACGAGTGTGCCACCGAGATCAATCTTTGTGGGGCAAAGGGCATTTGCCAGAATACACCGGGAAGTTTTATTTGTGAGTGTCAACGTGGCTTCTCACTTGATCAAACTGGGCAGAGCTGTGAAGGTGGGTACAACACAGCGCATTTAACTTGGCCTTCACTTGCTTCCTTAATCTTCTTTCAGCCATACTGTCACTCTAGGAGGGACCTATGGAGTAAGCACCAAAACCTACAGAAGTAAGCATGTGTGGGTTGAAGCGGGGGGGCAGAGTACAGAAATTTAGCAACAAGGCAGTATTTCTCTCCATAGCCCTGAAAAAATGAATACATTGTGGAATTCTAAAGGGCTGGGCAGATATTTTCTGAGGAGACATAGCCTGGAATGTTTTAGTTTGAGTGTCGTAAGTTCAGTGAACTTCTTTTGAATCCTGCATGGATTTCTGAGGGATTCATCAAGGACAGGAAGTCTTGTGTCTCCAAGGTGACCTGCTAAAGAGAGAGTTCAAGGGCTGTAGACTTATTCCTCTGGGTCCTTAGAGCCTTCTCCTGAGACAGAGTTTGGGTTGTTTTGAAAACAGATATCCTGGGATTTTTGGGTTGGATGCCTGGGTAAAAGCAAGGGTCTGTCTGCTGTGGAGCTGGGACCCTTAGGAAGGCATCAGGGATCCCATACACAAATGGCTTTCTGCTGTCTGCTCCACAGCAGAATGCAAAAACTGAAAAGTATGGCTGAATGTGAGCTTTCCATGGTTTTCAGCCCTATGTTACTTGCTGTGGAGCCACAAATCCAAACCCGAAAGGCCCGAAGTGGCCAGGTTTTGGAAGATTCTGAAATATACCTATACGTATGATAAATGAATAGATATGATTATTGTAACATGTTTTCCAAATACAGCATAATGTGAGCTTCTCTCCCAAAACTCAGAGTGTGTCTCACCCTTTTAGATGTTGATGAATGTGATGGAAACCACCGGTGTCAGCATGGCTGCCAGAATATAATTGGAGGATACAGGTGCAGCTGCCCACAAGGATATCTCCAGCATTACCAGTGGAACCAATGTGTTGGCAAGTCACTTTTGTAAATTCATACATTAAAATACATGTTACCTTTGTTAGCAGCAAGAAGTGAAGGGCAATGGTGCAGTTTGCTATACTTTCTTTTTCTGATTTTGATTTGCTGAGTTCAACGGAGTTTCATTACAAGTGTGGTCTCCTGTGGAGGCAGACTGGGTATGAAGCACCCAGTAGCCCATGTCCTGGTTCAAGAAGTGTTTAAGCACAAAGCTCTCCTTGAGGGTGCTAGAGGTTGTATTGACTTTGAGGAAACTCGTGTTACTCATGTATTTTGTGGTCTGAACAAAGGAAATCTTATTCAGCTCTGCAATGGTCTCTGCTTGGACAAAGGTCCTGTCTAAGAGTGGATGGTGGATTGAGCCTGGCACTCTTAGAAGTACAAGTTTGGATTGTTAAATTGTAAAATTCAACTACTGGCCCCAGGCATCTCAAATTCTGTTAAAATTCTACTTGATCTGTGTTTTTGTCATTCTTACAACACCTACAGGAAGGCTGCTGTGTTTAAGTCCCTCCTCTGTAGAGAATTAACAATTTGTCATATTTGAGCAAACCTGCAGCAGTCTGTCTAAAGATGCTTCCGTGAAGCTTTGGGATACAGTTTAGAGTGAGCGCTTACAGGACAATTCTGGTTATAATTAGCAAATGCTAGTGCTCATAAGTTTATGTTAATAAGTAAATACACTGGTGAACTAAATGCCTATTTCTCCCCTATCTAAACCTCGTTGTTATCCCAAGTCTCTGAGCCCCCATAGATGGGGCTGCCTGTGCAGCAGTCATGGGAAAAGCCTCTGTTTCAGCAGTGTAGGATGCAGCATATTCAAACAAGAGAAACAGGAATCATTTTTCCTCTAGTGACAGTTATGTGCAGCTTTCATCACATTTAATGGGCTTCATGCAAGCTAGCCTTGTGTGGATACCCAGAGATGTGTTTGATGACCTCTTTGAGAAAAAAGGGGTTTATAACTTTTTGTTTGGCTTTCTTTGCTTTCAAAAACATAAAAATGCCTTCCCTTGTTATCTGTCACTGTGGTGCTCCAGGGAGGTCTCTGCTTTTAATTGTGCTTACCAAACCTCCTGACATTGTGCGCAGTCCTTGCTGTGATGTTTGCTTTGCTCTAGCACCCTATGCCTGAAACATACAGGGAACAAGGAGGGAACACAAACATATGGGGGTTTGGAATGTTAATTAAATTAGCAGAGTTTAGGGATAAATTACAATTTAATCTGCAGGAGGATAAAAAACCCCCAACAAACCAGCACTGTCACATCTGGACAGTGCTGGAGGACACTGTGGAATCTGAAAAAGTGCAGCACTGAGTTCTGTGAAATATCTTGGCTGTTTCCAGGTCTTCCTGGGTGAAAGCATTTAACTAAATGTATTTCCAAACCAGGCGTACACTGGCATTCCAGCTTTTGAGCCCATTGACTACTGTTTAGATTTATACAGGGAATACCAGTTTCAAAATTCACAAGCACTGGGTATTTGCCCCACTGAAAGAAAGGCTTCAGCCTTGGCACCAAAAATACTGGTCCACCAGAAACTTCACCAGGCAAAATTCTTCTGAGAGCCACAGCTGGGGCAAGACTCAGCCAGTACTTCCACCTTCTTGGACATGGGGCAGTCCAGGCAGAAATCCAAAGCTGCAGGGAAGGAGGTTTGGGTTTCTGTGTCCTCATGGCATTTCTCCTTCCTGCTGAAGTTGAGCATGACGGAGCTGTATGTTACAGAGCACAGGAGAGCAAGGCTGGTGCCTGACAGCACATCTTCTGCAGAGTCTGAGGGTCCCAAAACTTTCTTTTTCTTTTCTTCATATTTTTTTCTTCCGACACTCACCCAAAATATGCGAATTAATCTCACTAGTGTCCCCTTCCTTGCTGCTGTGGAGCGTGGTGAAATGAGCATATCTGCTCTTGGTGCAGTAACTTCCTGTGGCCCAAACAAGCATTTATGATGTTGGTATAGTTGCTGTGAGGTGTGACAAACACTGAAACATCACTCTGAGTCAATGGCAAACCCTTACAGGCTCTGGGAAGACAGGATTCAGCCCCAGGTTTTAATACCTTGTGGTCTCCACATGTTCACATTGTACTGCCTGTAACTGTATATTTTTAAGATACTTATCTGGATCTCCTGGGTGTACCACAGGGGAAGAATCCATGTACTAGGTTTTTCCGTGACAATTCCTTCATATTCCTTGGCAATCCCAACTCTGCAAACAGTTTGTGTCTTTTTTAGCCGATTTAATGAATCGTTCAGGGATTTTTTTATGTTGCTGCAACACATTTAGATAATCACTGAAGAATGCTTTGGTTCCTCCCATGTCTTGTGCTGTCTGTGACTGCATCCCCTGCCCAGGCACTTCCACAGTGCACCACGTCGTGAATCAGGCTGCAAGAAGCAAAGACATTGCTTTTAAACAAAGAACAAAGAGCCACATTGTTTGGAAAAAGACAATAATGCTCGGATTTATTACTTATTCTCCTGTAACCTGGATGTTAAGGTCAGAGATGCTGCTCTGTACTCCCCAAATGGAGTTTCTTATGTGTGCACACATGCACAATGCATTTGTCATGGAAAATGGGGAACAATAATATTCAGAACTTTTTGAAGCAATTTGCCACATCAGACACCAAAATTCAGACCAGCTTCATTTCAAAAAGTAGCCATTTTCAGTACCTAAGCCTGAACTGACCTCAAACTCCTACAGTGCCACCCTTGGGAAGTTTGGAAAAGGACTGGTTCAGAATGTAGCAGTCTTTTGTATCTACAGCTGCTTTTAGTTTTACTTTACTACTTGTTCCCGTATCTTACGTATAACTAATATTTAAATGTGAGTGTGTAGGGAGGAGTTTTCAATGCCTGGAAAAGGTGTCAGAGCTTGATTCCTTACTTCTTCCTTTAATGTTGAATAGCCCTATGAACAAGGGATTATTCGACCAGACTGTTGGCTGTACAAAGTTTTATTCTTCTCAGTTATTTCTGGGGAAGAAAGCTACCTCCTCTGTTTCTCTGCTCTCCAGAACATGAGCTGACATGGCATGAAACATCTGCTGTAGAGTAGCCCCAGTGTTGCTGTTGTGTGGTTGTAGCCATCTCCCAGGACCACTGCCCCAGCCAAGGAGGAGGACAAGCCCAGTTGTCAGTGTCCATCTGAGGTGGCAGCACATTCAGCCAAGCACGACCTGTGCAAGGGGTGGGCTGGACTGTACCTGAGGGTAAAAGTTAATGTGGAATATTCTGCTTCTTTTCCAGATGAAAACGAATGTCTCAGTGCACACATTTGTGGAGGAGCATCCTGCCACAATACTTTGGGAAGCTATAAATGTATGTGCCCTACCGGATTTCAGTATGAGCAGTTTAGTGGAGGTTGCCAAGATATCAATGAATGCGGTTCTGCACAAGCCCCATGCAGTTATGGTTGTTCAAACACTGAAGGTGGCTACGTCTGTGGATGTCCACCTGGTTACTTCAGAATAGGACAAGGGTAAGGGATTCTCATTTTAAACTAACAGATACCAAGGGGACAGAGTCCACTCCTTTCTTTGCAGTGTGGAGCAGCAGAACCAGCGGGGTTGTCAGCAATCAAAGAGGGATAGGATTGGGAAGGCACTCGAGAGTTGGATGCACCTACTGATTTTGGAGATTTGGCGGGGAGAGGGAGGGTGGGGAAAGGTAACCATGGAAAGGGAGGTGTTTAATGCTTGAAACTGAAATTTGGTTAGGGCTACCAGGTTCAAACCTCTATTTTAAACTACTGCTTTCACCTCTCCTGCACACCCTAGCAGCCTGCCGAGTCCTCTGGGCTTGGCACTTGGGAGCTCACACTCCTTGCTGTGATTCACTTGTCCCCTTAAAGAAGAACAAAACAAACATTAATAATAACACCCCCTACCAGCTGCAAAAATAAATTATATTATACAAGTGGATTCACCTGCTGGTTGGAATAACAGCTCTGTATGTTCTTATGTTCTTGTATGTTCCATATTCTTCTGTATTTCAAATTAATATTTTTAAATAAATGTCTGCTTTATCGATAAAACCAATTTTCCCTTGTCCCAGTGGGCGTATTAGGGCTGTACATCATACAAGACCAAGCAACCCAAATGGAAAGCAGAAAGATTGTGGTTTAAATTTTTAAGTGACTAAAACCTTTGGGATGCATTATGAAAGACCTCACTTTTCAGATTTTTCAGCAGTTGTTGAAAATTGGTGTCTTTAAATGTGTTCCAGGCTGGATAACAGAAATTGCTAACAACAACTCAGAGCTGTGTTTTTAAGACTGTTAAATATTGGCAGGTCTCTCTTGGGCAAAAACCCATGAAGGCAGATTCTTGAAATAAAGAGTGGCCTCATTGTGATTCACTGAGAATTTTGTCTGTTGACTTTAGCAGAAATTTTTCCTAGGAAATGAATGCAACATAATTGCTTAATTATTTGTACTTACAGTTCCCCAAGTGCAGCTTTTGATAACATCTGTGTCTCGCTGGAGTTAATTTTGAATTTCTTCCTTCCTCAGACACTGTGTTTCTGGAGTGGGGCTAGGTAGAGGTCAAGGACAAGAGCTTTCACTCAGTGGAGAAGTAGATGACAACTCCCTCTCTCCAGAAGCTTGTTATGAATGTAAAATCAATGGCTATCCCAAGAGAGGAAGGAAGCGCAGGAGCACTAATGAAACTGCAAGTGAAGCAGAGGTAATTGACCCTTTCTGAGGGGAAAGAGTTTGTGGCTGTCTTGTGAAAGCTGGACTCAGAAGGATGTGTGCCAATAGACAATCCCTCAGGAAAAATCTACACCCTAAAGTAGACCAAAGCTAGTTTTGGATGTCAGGTAGTGTTTTTGTCTCAGAAGTGATGTAGAGCTTCCCTTGCTTTCCAAATGAAAATGTTACAGCTAATGTGCTGCTGTCAGAAATGTTACCATCCAGTCAGAGGTGAGGGGTGAGGCTGCTTTTCCAGCAGTCTGCTGCACCTGCAGGCTGCCCTGCCTCCACTCTTAACCCAAATGAATCTTGCAAAGCAGAAAATCCCCATTGAAATGCTGTGGCTCCCTCACAGACCCTGCTCTCCTTCACACGTTGTTCTCTCAGCCTGTGGCTCCCCTGGCAGAGAGGAGGAGTGTGCCTTGTTTGCTCTCTTTGTAGGAGGCTGGTCACGGGCTCCCAGCACGGAGGGCCTTCATCTGTCAGGCAGCCAGGCCCGTGCACAGAAGCTTCCAGCACGTGTCTCGGGCTCCTCTTACCCACACAGGGGTGGTGACAAGCTCTGTACTTCATCCTGAGGAGTCCTAGGCCCATAACAGTGGATTTAACAAATGATGTTACAGAACCTCCTTTTTAAAATTGTCTAATTAGTAATGAATGAGCTGGGCAAGAAACACATACACACAGGCACGTGTGAAGCGCTCTCTGACAAAGCCAACTGACATCCTTTGTTCTTGTGCAGGATCAGCAAGAGCTGGAGCCGCCAATCAGCCTTGCCAGCTGGGATATTGAGAAAGCAGCAGTCTTCTCCATCAACATCTCGGATCTCAGTAACAAAGATCGCATCCTGGAACTGCTCCCTGCCCTCACAACACTGACAAACCATAACCGATATTTAATTGACTCCGGAAATGAAGATGGCTTCTTTAGAATCAATAAGAAGGACGGGATAAGTTACCTTCATTTCACAAAGAAGAAGCCAGTGCCTGGAAATTATTCATTACAAATCAGTAGTATTCCACTCTATAAAAAGAAGGAACTTAACCAGCTTGAAGCGAAACATGACAAAGACTACCTCAGTGGTGAGCTGGGAGATAACCTGAAAATGAAAATTCAGATATTGCTTCATTAATTCATCAACCAAAGACCAAATAATTAAACCAAAGATAGATAGGTAGGACTGAATATTCCTCCCAATCAGATTCTCCATATCATAGGTACAATCTTACATGAGTACATTTGTATGAACAGGCACTATTATATTATTACATAAACAAGGTACAGGATGAATACATGAGCTCAAAACTACCACTTTCTCAGGCTTTTACGTGTAGCTGAGCTACCTTGATATGTTGAATCTTGAAAACTGGGACTTTTATCATTGGAAGTTGGCCACTGATGCTGAGACACGTCATCATTTCAGCAGAGGTACAAGAATGTGCTTTCAACTGATGGACAGCTCTATTTTTGTAATTCTTAAACTTCGCTTCTCCAACTACAACTTACTAGGTCAGCCATTTATGATATCCATTTGGTGCTAGTAAATTTTCAACCTAGATTTATAAATGCACTGTAATATTTACACAACTTAGAAGCCAAAATTGCCATTATTCAGTCTAAATACTTCAATCAACCAAAGTTAGCTCAGTAGTTTATCTCAGTTATGCCTATAATACATTACATGTAAATTAAGTGTGTGTATACTGTAATCATGCTATTTTTATCAATGAAGCATTTGTAAACTAGATTAATAATACCCTTAATGTGAGGGTTTGTAATGGTGCTTATAAGACCAACTACTTGTTAACTGTATACACAAACCTGATGATAAAGTTTCTGTGACTTGCCAAAATGCACTGAGGTCAGTAGGGACCATTAAACATTCTCAAAAGTCAGATGACAATCAGTGCCATCCTACACCATGACATATTGTAACATGTCAAGAGTACCCATAGTCATTCATATCAACAAGGGTTCAATGTCATAAATGTCACAATAAAACAGTTCTTTTTTTTAGTTTATTCTGTGGCCTTGTGTTCTTGCTAAAAGTGTGGTAAACTGCATTCTTACACTTCAGGCGTTGTCAGTAGGGTTGTCTGTGTATCTGTCTGTGTGTCCCGGTGATTCCTCCTTGAAGGAGCTGCTGCTGTTCATTCTTCATGCAAACGAAGAACAGAAGAAGAGAAACCTTCACGAATCTAAACAGCAGTGGACCTCCCTCAAGTTACTGTGTGGCTTCTGAAAGGAAGTGAGAACATTTCCAATGACATGACCTGAGAAATCCTGTAAATAAGTAATTTGATAGCCAAAACATGCAGAAGTGAATGTTAAATCATTATCCAGAAAACACAGTTAAGTGTGAAAAGTCTTGTTTGCTAAAACTGCCTTAAGATATTCCATTCCTTTACCCCCACTTCAACAGTTACTGTCAAATAACCCAAGACTGATAACAAAGGAATAATCCAATACCAGAAGCCATCACAAGTTGTAGATTGGTTTTAATATCAAGTGAATTATTCAGTGATGTGGGTGTTCTTGTATATGCAAATGCCATGGTGTATCTTTTAGCAGCAGCAGAACATTGTACTGAGGTGTGATGCTATAAAATCTGGAAGAAAGAAGCGCTGAAACTGCTGCTGGGACAGCACTGTAGTTGATAGAGGGAACATATATTGAGCTATAATAGCTTTGGAAGGGAAATGTACTCCTATAATTCACCCCAAATTGTATTATTTTCTGTAATAAGATTTCAGCTTTCTGTGATTTCTTCTGCATAACAAATATAACTATATAAAAAAGGAGCTTGTGCACAGGAATACTTTGATATTTTTAATAGACCATGTCTGGATTTTATTTATTAGTGTGCCAAAATGTTGAACAGTGTATTTTTTCCACATGTTGCGTAACTATGGCGAGATATAATCGGAACTTTATAGTTGTAAATGGCACTCTTATATCAGCAGGTTGGGAATGATTTTTGGTGCCAGTGTGCATGATTGTATAGTTTATAGGTAAGTGTACAATTTAAGTATTTTTTCTCAGCCCCTAAACACTGAGAGGAACTGAGATGGATGATTTCAGAAAGACCTGTCAGGAGTCTATCCAGTAGAGTTGGTTTACATTTAAGCTCTGTGTAACACCTTATGAGGCCAAAGGTTCTTTGACTGTGATCCAGCAGCCCCAGTGTTGCCCACACAGTTCTGCAAATTGCCTTTGTTATGCTTCAAAAACAAGAAATCTTGACAGTAGCACTTTCAGTCATTTTAAAATGTAAAACCCAGTCCTGCTGTACCAATCTGCACATAAAAATCCACCTTTTTGTACATTATTCATCTGTCTCTTTGCAGCAGTGCCCTTTAACTGGTATGTAATTTTTGCTTCTTGGTTTTAGTTGCTGTATGTGTATGATTATTTCCATTAGTTTGAATTTCTGCAGCTTCCTTGGCGTCTCAGTGAAGCACAAAGGTTGCACAATAACATTGCATGGAACCTGCAATTAAAAAGTGGTTTGTAACTTGCTGTGTGATTTTGAAATAATCTGCTGTATTTCATTTGATAGTGGGACCCCAGAATGACTCTAAGCACTAGACAGGCTGAAGTAGAGGTCTTTCTGAATGTGTATCCTTTTGCAATTAAAGGATATTTTTCAAATTCAAGGAAATAGCAAAATGCTTAATTATTTGAAATAAGTGGGGCTTCCCTCCATTGTGATTGTGTATATGACTCTGCGTAGATGATTGCATGGATAATAAATCTAATTTTTGCTTAACAGAGTTTAACAAAGATGGCTTGTTACTGTACACAGCAAATCATTCTCTTATTGTGTGTTGTAACAGTATCTTGTAAACTTGACAGCCCACGTGTATTTTGGCAGAACACCACTGTTTCCACAGTCTCTCTTTTAAGCTGACTTTCAAAGAACCCCAAGTGTTTGCTTTCTTATGGCAGGTCTTGAAGGGTCATACTCAGGTTTTCTCTAAGATAAATATTCTATGCTGTGATTCAAGTTCAGCTTTGTGCACTGGGAGAGCTAATCAGGTCAAGACTCCTCAGCACAGACAGGCCTGAGCTGTTTGGAGACCAAGATGCCATGGTTCGTGTCCAGCAGCTGCCTGCACCTTCCTGGGCCCAGGTTTGGCACTGCCAGTCTCTGCCAGCAGCACCACAACAGGTAAGTGCATCACAGGGCAGCAAACCTGCTGCTCTAGGCCAAGCTGGGGGTGGTGGCACTGCCATTGCAAAAGCTTTCTCACTACTTTTAAAAACTGACATTGGCTGTGAAGGAATGGCCAGTTGAAGCATTAAAGCCTCACAGTCCTCTTGTGGATCTGATGGTTTCTGCCCAAATTAGCAAGGATAACAGCTTATGCTGTGCTGCTACTTTCTGAGTAAGCACCAGATGAAGAGGAGAGAGCCTCTCTTAAACTGTGATGAGAAAATCTTATCTTTTCAGTTACAGAAGGGAAGCCAGAATTCAGCATTGGATGAGGCTGGAGCTGCAGGAGCTGTGCACCCCTCTCAGTGCCCCCCAGCTGCCCTGTGCCAGGTAGGACAGGAGCTAAAGGGACACACCAGCTTCAAAAATCTGGGACATCTGGATCCAGGATCTTGTCTTCTTCACTCTCTCCCCAGAGCAAATCTTGCAGCTTTTCTGCTTGCAGGAGTGGCCAGAAGCTAAGGCCAAGATATGATGTACACCAGATTAATCCAGTAAATCTGGGTTGGCAGTGTCCTACCAGAGTATTTGCCCAGAGTAAGCCTTCATGTTATCACAATCTTGGCAGAATAGCACTTGGCTAAAACCCTTGTGTTCAGAAAATCTCAGAGCTTCTAGCTATTGCCTGTGGCCTGAGCCTGTTGGATGCCTGCAGAGACCTGTGCAGCCCCTGTGTGAGCTCCTGTGGTTACACAGAGCTGTGTGGAGGGCTCTGCGTGCAAGCCCCACTGGCACCACAGATCTGGGATGTCACATTAGCCTGCACCAGCCCTGGTGCTTTGTGCTTCTGAGTTGTCCCCTGCAGGTCCCCAGGTGGGTGCTGCAGGGGCCAGCAGCTGTCCCTGCAGAGGGGGCTGTGCCCAGGCTGCTCTCGGAGCAGGCAGAGGCACTGCTGGTGCCAGGCTGGTGGAGGTGGTCGGCAGCAGGGCTCTGTTTGCAGCCCCATTCAGTGAGCACTTCACCAAGGGTGGTGCTGCTCCCAGAGACTTTGATGATCCCTCTGGAGTGGGCTTTGTGCTTTGGTTTGCCTGAAAATGAGACCCTCTCTCTGTGCAGCAAAAATGCTGAAGATGTCAATGACTTCAGCTCTGACAAATTCCAACAATCTGCTTCTGTTGTCCTTAAAACTTGCCAAGTATTTCACACCCTCATAACAAATGCTTTTGAGGAATATCACGCCCAAGCCAATTTCTCAGTTATGAGCTTCCCATTGAGTTCAGGAGAGGAACCTTGGGGCCAGAGAGGTCAACAAAGTGTTTGTTTTTGTATTTTGGGCTCTCCTTTCTGTTTCTACTGTGCCATTCAGCAGTGGCAGGAAGTGTCTGTGGAGGCCTAGGCTGCCTGACCAGTGGGAGTGTGCTGGCAAAGCTGGGCTGTAGCCCTGTGCTGGTGCCAGCCAGTCCAGCGTGTGCCATTGCTGCTTGTTCGTGTACAGCCGAGTCCTCAGCCTGCTTAGACACGTGCCCATATGTGCACAGAGAAATGCAGGTGGTTTTGTCTGAAGAGTGTAGACAGATACTGTATCTTGGCACTTCCAGGCCAAAGTCACACTGTGATAAGCCTTTGTTAAGTACCTAGGAAGGGCTTTTCCCCTCTCGTGGGCTGGACCTTTCCCTTGCACGTGGCAGCAGCGCCGGCCCAGCCCTCTCACTGGCTTGGCTCTCACATCTGCAGGTCTGTTTGTTTATTAGCTTCTCTATGGCTCCCAGGGCTGTAGGATGTTCCTCGCTACACCCTTGTGAGGTTGGGATGTGTTTGTCATCCTTGTTTTACAGGACAGAAACTGAAAACCAGATGTTTTGGTTTGGGAGAGCTCATAGGCGGTGGCCATTCTGCCAGGAGTAACTCCGAAGTACTGAGGTGTCCCTGGAGAGGAGGACAAGAAGCCACAGGGGCTCATCAGCTATGACAGCCCCAGCTGGCACAAAGCCATGGGAGCTGCCCCTCTTCACTCAAATGCGTCTCAGATGGAGCCTGCTGGAGCCCTGGCCACTCCCCACGCTCTTCAGAAAGCCAGGAGCATGACCCCATGCCCTAGCATGGAGCTCCTGGAGAGGCTCTTCCCGCAGGTATCCCACCCAGGATGCTGCCACTGCAGGTGCAGCAGCACCAGTTTTAAAAAAACCAAACAAACCCAGTGTCAGTTGCTGGTAATTTACTGAAAAAGAATATTTTGGGTAAGTATCCAGGCCAGCAGGCTGCATGGAGATAATCAAAAGTGACACTGCTGGTGAGCAGGACCTAGGCTCTGCCAGCCTGCCTGGCTTATCTCTCAGGATGCTGGATGAACCATCCCAGAAAACAGGGCTACCGCTTAGTTTTCTTTGGAGGTTGATTCTTTATCCCTGTAATTTCTGTGCGAGGTGCATCAGGGTGATTTTTTTTTTGGGTCTTTGACAACCCAGGAGAAATTATTTTTTTAAGCAGCCCATCTGGGGCTGAGTTTGGCTGTAGCTCCAGTCCAGTACATGATTGAGCTGGTGAGCTTGGACAGGTCAGAAAGCTGTCTGGATTTCTCTGTGTGTGCTCGCAGCTCTGTATAAATGTGTTGTTATTATAATCATAATAAATACTAGAGCCGTGAGAAATGTCTATAACCCAACCCAAACCAGGTGAAACTCCCCTGGTTTTGGATTTCATTACAAACTCAAGACTTGGGCCAGGTTTATGGAGGATCATGAACCTTTCTGAAGCTGGGCTCAGTTTCAAGCAATAATAGGCCAAGTTTCAGGCAAATCCAGGCCAAGTTTTGAGTAAATTTGGAATGAACTTTAGGTGAATAAAAGATGATTTATGGTTTTAGGTTGAAGCCATACCAACCATGGACTCTTTGCTTGGTTTCAACCTGTAACCAGGAAATCTTGGCACTTTGGCTGAGCTTCACTTTGGTTTTGAGTTTAGACCATAAAAACAAAACAACCAGAGCAAAGAGGTATGTCCCAAGACAAATCATGCAGAAACTGGTTCACAGTGTGGGAGCCCAAAGCCCTGCACTGCACTGAGCACACGCCTGTTATGCTGCACCAGCATTGAGATCTGTTCCCCCAATGCAGGTGATGCTGTGCATGGTCTGATGTGGGTTGTGCTGCTCCACTAAACCATCCAAATAATTAAGCCTTCCCCAGACTCTTAATTTGAAGTTGCATGTGCAATTTCCAAGCCTGGAGTGTGCTGACTTCAAGTTTGGCTTATGCAACAAAGATCCAGTCCATACTGTATGTTTGCATTTTGAGGAGTAAATTCAGCTAACAAGGGAATTAACAAATAAATTCAGGGGATGAAACCAGTGGTCCTTATCCCCATGTTGCATTTAAACATGGCTCACATCCAGGCATATAGTGGGGAAATGGACTTCCTACCTGAATTGCTGAGATTCACAGTGATGTGGTGCCAGTTCTCCCCGTCTAGAGGTGCCCAACATGATTATGGGTTTCAGCTTGTCAGTGCTGCCAGCTCTGCCATAGAACAGATAACTTAAAGGTGGAAAAGATCTGAAAACACTTGTCAATGCAGATTTCTTTAGGTTCATTCAGGCATTTTAAAGGAATCTTCTGATACAAAG
The DNA here is from genome assembly GCA_013397845.1 of Melanocharis versteri. Taxonomy (NCBI): domain Eukaryota; kingdom Metazoa; phylum Chordata; class Aves; order Passeriformes; family Melanocharitidae; genus Melanocharis; species Melanocharis versteri. Next base: position 2,171,392 of record VZTG01007483.1, on the reverse strand, counting down.
TTGCCTTTTTAAATTAAAAAAATATGTATTGTCATTAAATCCCTTTATCAGAAGATTTGTTTTGCATCAAACATAAACTGTAGATGGAAAATATTTGAGCAGGAGATGGAGCCAACTATCAGGCAGAATATGAACTGGGAATGTAAGTGGTGGGTCCAGAGAAGAAGGTGATAGCACAAGTTGCTGCTGCTTTGAGAAACCTGTGATAGAAGGGATGGGCAGGAAGAGAGGAGGAAGGCGTCATTGCAGAGCAGACAAGGAATAGGAAGGGAACGGTCTGTATTCACATCAGTGCAAAGCTTAAACAATAGGGAACTGGAAGAGAGGAGAAAGGGAATGAACAACACAGTAGCACTGGCTCTGCAGGGCAGCTACTCAGAAGACTTTCTGATGAGGATCACCAGCCATCTGCCTCTGTGCTATTCAGCTGCACAAGGCTGCCAGCTTTAATGCAAAGCCTTCCCCGGGGCTGATGCTCCTGAGCCAAGCAGCACTTCATGAATGACTGCAAAGCAGTACACAGGGCTTTGGCTGGTAAGAAGTTACCAAATGAACCAAAGAGAAAAAACCCCAAGGCCCATCAGGTCCAGATGATTATGAGACTTTAGCAAGTAGTGTGCACAGATTATTAAACCCTTAAAGACAATTCCTTATTTACTGAATTGAAAACAATAAGGTAAATGATCAAGAGTCACTTCAACAAAGTGATCAATGTCACTTCAACAAAGGCACCTCTGTGTGAATTTGTCTGTTATACATTTGCCCTATAATATGATTATGTCATTTAGGAAACTGAATTTATTACAGATCATGTTGTGACCCATGCATAGGCCAACTCCACACTTCTAAATCCCAAAATATGTTGGGAACAAAAGTGTTTTCTGCAGCACAGATAAAACCATGGGAGGAAATTGTGGGTCCCAATGTGACTGCCAGGCCTGAGTTGAAGGCCAAGTCTGGTTGGAGTTGCGCAACCCTCTGGTCAAAAAGACCAACTATTTGTGTTGGGCTCGTTTGTGCTAGCAAACAGCACAGTCTTGAGTTCCCCACAGACCAGCCTGGAACTTATTTAAGAAATAGAGAATTGGTAAAGGATTTATGCAGGGGGACCTCCTCATCAACCCCCTAAGCATTAAACATCTCATGTCCTGCATGATCTCTAACAAGGAGCAGTCCTACAAGAGAAGCAGCTGAACATTGTCTTTGAGCACCAGCTGGGAAGGAGGGGTAAAAAAATAAGAAAGTAATGCTGTGTTTGGTGTCAGCTGAACCCACACCCCTGCAAAATCTGCAATTAACCAAACATCATTTGCTGCCAGTCTCAGCAGTGCCACCTGCCTGTCCCAGCCAGACACACTCTTCAGATCTACTGCAACAATCAAGCCCTGAATGATAAATCCAGTTATTCTGCCACATCTGAGCTGCTGTGATCTGTGCTAAAGCTGCCTCTTTATAGCACGTGCTGGTTCAGCACAGTCACATGGCAATGGTACCTGTCTCTGCTTGAGCACAGGAGCAAAGTGTCCCAAGGCTGTCATAGAGCTGCCTAGAGACAGCTCCCATGCAGAGACTTCAGCCATGGGCCTGCAACTACTCCGGTCATTAATGCAGAAATGGCATTTTCAAGGCAGTAGTGCAAAGGTGAGTGGAGGACGTCCAAGTGCCAGAAAGAAAATACGTATTAATGCATGGACTTATGTTCTGTGTGGGAATGGATCCTGAAAATAGCTGTTGTCCCTTTTTATTTACTTGGAAATGAGAACAAAAGTCAAATCCAAGGGTTATTTTGTGTTCCTGTTACTCTAGATTTGTCCAGATCTGCCCATCTTGGGTAGATACCTTTATCAGAAAATAGGTTTGGTGGAGGATCACTCTGCTTATGCTTCACTGCTCCAGAAATATGTCAGCAAACTGATCTCTTGTGGCTCAGGGTCCTGCTCAGAATAGTTGAATTATGTTTATAAAGTCAAATAAGAAAGATGATGTTGATCAAAGTAATATAAACTATGGCATGGAAATTGAATTTTGAATGAAACGCACAGATAAATCATTTATCCTCACCAATAACCTCTCTATGTTTCTTATCCCAGTAATTGAGACCATGTGTTGTGCTGCAAACAATAACTATGGGAAATTACTCACAATTCTTCCTTCATAAACATGGGAAATGAAAGTGATGGGAAGTATGATCATCTTAATTTTTTTTATGTTAACAGCTCTAAATTATTAGGGTGGGAAGAAAATGTCAATAGAACATAAAAGTGCTTTGTATAGTGTTCACATTTGCTCATACTTTCAAATCCACTGTGGCTTATTAGTTCATGGGAAAAATGACAAAAAGAAATAAAACCCAGAAAATGAATCCAGTATCAACATCTTGCCTCTATAGTAACAGAAATTGTAACTTGTGGGTAAAAAGTGACAATATTAGGAAATGTTTGTTGGGCAATTATGGTAATTAACCCCCTCCTTACCCCAGTACATCCAACTTCCCAACACTCCTACACATTAAAGAGTGCCCATTGCTCTGTGCTGCTCCTTGTATTAAAAGCCTGGAGCTAGTGAGGGCCTTTAACCTCTGTTTCAAGAGTTTATTGCTCAGCTGTAAAAATTCTCCCAGGGCTGAAACTTGACAGAAAAATGTCTCCGCCTGGGAGGAGTTTCTGTTCTGAGTTTGGTTTGAATTAGTTCAGCCCTTTTCCACTTGCAGTAGGACAATGGAGCAGGATTCCCTCTCTCCTTTTTTTCTTTTTAAATAAAGTGACCGTTGTGCCAGGGCAGTACACATGGCAGGCAGCACTCAGACCACAGTCCCCTCTGCAGCTTTAGCACAGGGTCAGTGCTGGCTGCTGCAGCAGCAGCCTGGCCCTGTAATGAGCCAGGCTCCGTCCCTTTGCTTGTGCAGCTGCTGGCTGGGATGGGGGCTTCAGCCAGCTTTGTGCTGAGGCTGTTGAGGGCCAGCTTGGCCATGGTGCAAGCTGGCAAAGTCCACCCTTGCTGCCATTGCTTGAGGGCCCAGCCCACTGCAAGGCAGAACCACCTGGGCTACATGTCCATGGGACTTTTGGCTTTTCCCAGAGCTGGGCAGCACGTATGGTTATGCTCCTGTGGTGCAGGCACAAGTCAGTCCCACTCAGTTGCAGACTTAGTGCAATACTGGGTTGGTAGGTTTCCCAGATGAAGGGCTTGGCACAGGGAAGCTGCTCTCTGCAGACCTTGGCCTGAGCCAGGGGATTCATTTCTAGAAGCAAGAGTGCAAGATCTATTACACTTCTGCATGGGCTGCCTGCAGGGCTGGTAAATCTATTAAAACAGTCAACACTTTATGAATGAAGTCCGGCCCCACCAAAGTCAATGGCAAAACTCCCATTGATTTCTCTGGAACAAGATTTTACCCTGAATCCTCAAAGTGCCCCTGGGATCTCACCCATGTTCAACACAGCGATCCACAGCTCCAGCAGAGGAAAGGAAAACAAAGAGCAGAGAAGGGCCCTGGTGCTTCCTTAGCTGAGCCTGTGTCCTGCTCAGATGTGCTCAGATAGATATGAGATGATCACTTTGGCAGTACTGACAGGCCTGGGTGTGAGATAGGTGCTGTGCAGATATTTTGGCACAGAAGCAGAATTTCATAGGTCAGTGGAGTTTTGCTCTGAGCTCCCGGAGGGTCAGAGCATAAGTGACATACAAATACAAGTTTATATGTATGGAGATTGAGAGATGTCCCACCCACCCAGGAATGCCTTGACCCGGTGCCAGTAATCCAGCCTCCAGAGACACTTCTTTGTGCGCATTTAATTGACTGAACAGCCACTTGCTATCATCTAGAACTGCTTATAAAATTGAATGTTATTAAACATAAGGGCAGACAAGCTTGCCAATACTTATTTCAATAATGATGCTGTGCTTGCCACTCCACAGATCTGACCTGTCACTTGAGAACTTAAATGACCCATAACTGAGCATATTTTATCCAGCTATAAATTCAGGCAGTTGCATTAGCTGGACCTGGCACTGTGTCATATTTTGTCCACTCCTTTTACAACCATTTAACTGCCTCCTGCTCTTACACTTCCCCATCACCCCTGCACACATGACCTCTAGTGACAATATTTTGCCATCTACCTGAGTAAATTAACAAGTAACATCAACTAAAGAAGTTAATTGCTATTATGTGAGAGCTATTCCACTGGTTTCTTGTTTTGCCAACTCTCCCATACCTTACTATTTGCTAAGCTGGCTGAAAGGTTTTCCCCATTTTTTGATTCAAACAACATTTTTTTCTTTGACAGCTACTTTAGAGCTGCCCTCCCACTGATCACAGGTGAGCTCATCTCTAAACTGTGCTGTGGGATTTCTGATATATGGAGCTCTTTCAACAGTAATATTGGGGTGGGAGTTCAGATCTGAAATAAGAGCAGTCTGGCACCCTAAAGGCAAGGATTTTATGTCTAGGAGGAGCCAAGGTTCAGTCAGGTCTAGTCCCCACAAGGACAATCAGTAGCAGCTCCTTCCCATTTGCTGCAGTCTAATACAGGTGAAGCTCATCCTGCTTGTTTTCATTTGGGCGGCAACTAAGCCAGCCTCTCCTTCTCTGCCTTCTTTCCTCAAAGGCATTTATGAGCTCAGCAGCTGTTCGACATTTAGCTCTTGCTTCAGTTTGGCTGATGTTGACCAGTGGCTTTGGGCTTTGCACTTTTACTAGAAGACATTTAAGTACATACACAGAGAAAGCACCAGTGAGTATTAAAGTTAGCTCATGGCTTATAGTCACTGTGGAAAAAGTTCCACTGAACAGGACTTGACACAATTTCAATCTCAGTGCTATATGAGAGGTTCCTTTCCACTCCTCCCTTTCATTATAGAAACTAATTAGAAAAAATATTTCTTACTTTTTTTCCCCCACTAAAGTGCTGTAAATGTCTCTTCAAAAAAAAAAAAAGGTCCTTAGAGGTTTTTACTTAGAGCTAAGTACGTATCAGGTTGGATTCTGAAAATCAATCCATTATTTTTATTTCCCCTTTTGCTCCTTTGAATGTACAGAGTTTCCTTCTGATTTTTACAGTCATTTCAGAGATTGCTCACAGTACATGGCATCAGAATCAGTGCTCTAAGGAATGAAACAGTGCCCAAAACTATACCGTGCAGCTTACCATGTGAATTCCTTCACACTTTTCCCCAGGACCTGGTCCCTTCAGGTCAGAAGAAGCAGGTGGCATGAAGACAAATTTCTTTTCAGGAATTATAGGAATATAAACTGACCTATTAATTCTGTACTGGATGTTCAGGTGTAAGCACAAAACAAACAGCGCTTGCTTATTTTCTTGCAGAGCTGGCAGAGAGACTGTGTGTCTACAATCTACTCTGGGACTTGGTTTAACTATTTAGTCTTAACTTATCATTAAGACAGAACAGTTAACATTGGTGGATATATACATGGGTGGGAAAAGGTGGGCTGTGCTTATGGCACTGGGAGCTTGAGGAGCTCAAATAACTAAATGGTTTATTTTAAACAGGCATATGAAATGTATCTTGGTGGTAGCTCAGAAGCTAGAGGTAATTGCAAAGTATGAGACAGCGAAGGATTAAAAAGAAAGAAACATATTCGATGAAGTCCGCAGTAAGTACATGAAACCTTTGTAGTCCTATTGTCTCTGCCTGATTTGGGAAGCTTAATGTGTTTATTTGCTCACCTCTAGCAATAAAAACCTCTCTGTCCCAGAGAGTGGCAGTCCAATGGTGTTAAATAATTACCTCTTCCAAAATTAATTTTTTACATATGCCACTAAGATGAGTTTTGGTTGCAGACTCAATAAATTCATTCTAGATGAAATCATAAGTATTTTCATATGAAAAAGATAAAATGATGTACTGAATACAACAGCTAGCTGGAGAAAAAACAGTTCTAGGACTACATTCCTCACTGATTACTATGCAAATCAAATAATATGAACGATTGCTGGTATTGCGATATCCAGAGAAGTATGGTCTGTTGTAAAATAACTTTCTAGCTTAGATATTGTGGTATAACATTTAGAAAACTTTTCAGAAAACAGATTACTACAGAGTGGATTAGCATCTCCAGTAGAACACAGGCAGACTTCCAATGAACTCTCCCTACTAGTTTCTGTTTTCCTCTAATCTAACCTGTTGCTATAGATGGAGCACAGTCTCTCTTTGCAGGTTATGGGCCAGTTTGGTTGCTAAAAGACTATGAGAAATAACCAAAGAGTCATGTGAAGCTTAAGTTTAAGGAGCAACTCAGAAGATCCTTCTAGCTTAGAAAAAGACTAATTTGATTTTCTGAGACTGAAGGGATTTCTCAGGAAAGCTTTATTTTATCAGTGAGGCGTGTGGGGGAAAAGGAATTGCTCTCGACTGTTGTTGCTGTTTAGTTTGTGTGCTGAAAACACTAAGGGAGAGGGAGTGATATCCAATCAGAGAGTGATATTTCTGTCACAGTAAAGCAAGCAAAGCTCTGCAGTGCCAAGGCCCAGCTGCTCTCCTGTTCTTGTCCTTTCCCCACAGCTGGGGAAGCACCTCTGGTACAAATATCACTGGCAGATTTTGGAAGGCCCTGTCTAGGGTACATCACTGCAAATTAAAGGCTGCATGTAGATTCCCTTTTCTTTTTGTACTGTTCACGGCTGGCAGATGGGAAATTTTTGCTCATTTGTGTGTTGATAAAGTGTTTGTGATACTAAAGGACAAATCACCCTCCCCTGAAATTTAAGCACTCATGCTCCAACCTCCTGATCCTTGATGACTATTGCATTAGTCAATTTGTGGCTAGCCCAGTAACTCGATAGCAGCGAATTATGTAGTTATGTGGGAACTCTGGGTTTTGGAACAGGCAGATGTTCCCAAGCTCAGGCCCTGCACTGCTAGGGTGTGTCATCTGTGTGAGGCATTTAGAGGAAGGAGAGAGCTGCGAAGCCACAGTCTCTGGTGCTTTCTGGAGAAAAAAATGTAGCAGTAATATTACATTAAGGTAAGAATGGGAACAAACAGAACTATTTCGGTACAAAGAACTTTTTTCTGTAGTGAGATGGGTTACCTGTTTGTTAGCTGGGTAACAGCCTGGTGCTTCTTCATACATTCTAATGCGTTCAGACTTCAAATTTACTCTGGAGAGTAAACAGGATTGTGATAGAGCGAAGAAATAAACTGCCAAATTAATAAGAAACATTCAGAAAGATACCAACATGGCCTTTAAAAAGAGCAACTTAAATGTTACTAAGTGCCAGATTCTGTTCTGCCTTCCATATGTGTGCAGTTTGATTCACTGAATATCAGGGATACTGGCCTGCGGTGGACCCTTACAGTCAGCTTTCAATTCTGTTGGAGGTTTTTCCACAGGGCCATTCTGCAGCACGTGGAAGGGTCTGGAGTTTAAGATATTTTCCTAAGTCGCATAGCAGGGGTACGTTTGCCTGTGCAGGTCCCCCTGAATTCCAAGAGATATAATAGTGTTGAGGTGTTTTATTTTATATGATAACAAAAGTGTTGGCTTTCATTTCTATGCTTATTGGTGTAAGTAAACACATGTGCTTTGTGAGAAGTGCTTGAATTATTGTATGGCTGTGTCCAAGGCTACCATATCAAACATGTCTTTCAGAGCCAAGATTCTTGTCCAAGAACCCACCCAAAACTTTACTGTTGAGGTATGAAGCAATAATGGAACCCACTGATTCATCTTTTGATGAAACCAGGAGTGCCCAGTGTTGCCCAACAGAAGGTTACATAGGGTCCTAATGAAGTGTTTCTCTTGCATAAAAGAGAACAGATGTGGCCAATCTCATAAGAAACAGAGCTGTGACCTGCTGTGAGTTCCCACTGGGCAAAGTTTCCTTCAGATCTGAGAAGTTGTTCCAGCTGAGTCAGAATATTCCTCTGGTACCACCAGTCCTCTAAAGGCCAGATTTCTAGATTCAGATCTGGGTTGCTGTAGGCTACAGTCTACCATATTTCATCTAGTTAATGTATTGGCAAAATATCTTTCAGCTTTGAAAACTGTTGGAAATCTGACTGCTGGCTGAGGAACTTGGCTCCAGGGACCAACAGAAACTGCTTACAAACTGGTTCTGCCTTAGGGGCTTATGGTGTATCTGCCATGGAGAAGCAAGTGACCAAGTTTTGGGTGACGAGAGAGACTGTGAATCTTCCTGCTGTACTCTGAGGTAGAACTGGAATTGTGTTCACACATTAAATAATTCCAGTGGTGTTGCGGTGGCCTCTTACTGGACTGCTGGCCCAAAGCCAGGACCTGAGGAGCCCAGAAGAGTCCACTGGGACTTCGAGAAAACCCCCCTCTAAACCTTCACCTAAATGGTTCCTTCCACCCTGGTTACCTGTCTGTTACCAGTTAGTCCCCTCCCCGATTAGCTGTTATAGGTCCGTTTACAGAGCTACACCCCCCAACTCGATTCTGACCGGTCAATACGCCACAACCCCACCTATTCTGTTGTAGTATATAACAGGCTGCTTACTGTGCCTTGAGGTCTCTTGCCTTAAGCTCCCAGGCGCCTAGTAGCTGCGTCTCGCTGCGCCCAGGCGCTTAAGCTTAATCTGCACCAGGCTCTCCGATCCCCTGCGCTCACCCTTCCCTGCCTTGGTTTACCTGCCGACTGCAATAAACCCATTCCTGTTTCACCGCGAAGAGCCGCCTCCTGCCTCTTGCCTCGTTCCCGCGCCTTTGCCATCGGTAGAACAGCGGGCCCTGCGTGAGTCCCCGCTGTCCTTCCCGCCAGGCGACACCCCGGCTTCCCGCCGTACCGGGCAGCGGTTCGGTCATAACGTCGGTCTCGGCAGTCCCGGGCGAGCTAGCCACCAGCCTGCGGGACGGGGACGCGTTACAGTGGCAACAGGGTAAAGTAGAAAGTCTGGTCTTTGGACTGATGAATAAACCTGTCAAAGAGGCCTTTGTGAGCTTGTACCAACTTCACAAGTGGATGTGCTATAGTGAAGAGGCTTCTGGTAGGCACAGACTAGGTGAAGAGTAGAGAAGAAACACTGACACGTTTGTTGCTGTGTGAGGATATCTAGATTAGTTTCTGCATCTCCTAATGAACCAGAGTCTCGGGACCAGGCCAGACATGGGAACTTATAAATCCAAATATTATCTTGGGTAAACAGTGCAGTAACTAGTTATGCACTGGGGTTTTTCTGCATTGGAATAAGCAGCATGCTGACAACCATTGCAGTTAGAATGTATTGATGCAAGTGTTTCAGGGGGTCCCAGTGTTAAAGGCCGGAATAAACCCAACTAGGGGTGAGGCATGTTCCCACTGGCATTCTTGTTGCCTCTCATCCCATACTAGAATCATTTGCTCAGTGGTATTAGTTGTATTTCTGAGTTCCAAACCAGATCTTTATTAAAGCTTCCAGGAAATCAAGAGCACTGTGGATGTCCACAGAGCCTTCAGTATCGAAGCCACAAAATAAAATTATAGATGGAAAAGACCCGTCAGGTCATCTGCTCAACCTACCAGCCAATGCTGGGCTGTTCTCTGTGCTGTGCTTTTTCCTTTCTTTGTCTGCATCAAGCCAAAGGGGTTTCAACAGCTTCCCTGGGGAGAGTATGACATAGCTGACTAGTTCTTGCCCTTAGGAATAACTTTGAGCCTCTGAAATAATAGAAGCATTCTATGTTTCATTTTGATGGAGAAAAGGAACCCTGAGAGAAGGTCCCTCAGTCTTATGACTATACTGTATCTCAGATGTAATTCTATATTAATGACTTCTTGTATGCAGATCATATGAGGCCAGTGCTGTGTCCCACCCCACAGCTGTCTCTTTCGGTAATTATTCCTTAGACAGATTTTTGTCATCTCTCAGTAGTAAATAGTGCACAGACCCTGATCAATTGCATTTCACTTGGCAAACATTCAGAATTTGCCCTCACTAGTGTTTGAAGTGTCTGTCTGACTCTCACTCCTTTTAATTGTGCCAAAGTTCTTTGGCAATTTGTGATCTCATGTCCCAGAAACACATAAAAAACCATAATTCCAACATATTTTCCTTAGGTGAATTAAAACCACTCAACACATGTTTACTAAAACCAACTGCATTTATAGATAGAGGAATCTTGACAGCTATTGATTTAATACTTCCAAATGTTTTCATTCAAATCCCTTGGGCACCTACTGTTGATCAAGCATGACCTTCTGGCATCTTGATTTCTTGCAAAGCAATGCTTCTGGCCAAATATATGAATATTCTTTTTGACCTTGAGTATTGGGCATTAATAAACATGAACCCAAATATTTTTTTTCAGATGGAATAAAATACTTCCATAGCTATTAAAACATGCAATCCTGTGACTTTTCTTGAAGACGTCTGTGCATAGAAACTGTTTAATTGAGTATGGAGATAGTTTTAAAGCAATGCCAATACCCTTAGCATTCTGATGAGGGCTGTATTGGTTTCACAGTTCTCAGCTGCTGAAAATTATATTTAGCATGCAGGATAACTTTAAATATATTAGTTATAGAGCTATGGAAGGCCATGATTAATACCATTTGGTGATTGTTTGAGTTGTACTTCACACAATGAGCAAGGATTCAGAGGAAGCCTTTGTCTGACTGCCACTTTGGCTATGGGAAAGGGGGGAAATCTGGATACCAAATATGTCTTTGTTAGCAGTTGGATGTAATTTTCTTTTGTTTAGCATTTGCACAGTGCTCTATGTAATGTAGGAATATAATAAAACTTTGCCAGCAGCAGCACCAGACTTTGGGAATATGCACAGACCAGTGAGACCTTGGAATGCACTTTTATCAGCAGAAGAGGCAACTTAACAGACCTATGATGGAGTTGTAAGAAAAGGGTTTTCCCTGGACTAGTGGTATGTGCTTTATAGTGCTAAGCCAGGAGCCTTGCTCTTAGGTCTAATTTTGATTCTAATGCCTAACTTACAAGCACTTTTCTTTTGTACCAGTTGAATACAGATCAAATTATTCTCTATTGTTAATTAGAAGTGAGCAAGTTTCACACAAATTTTTCAACCTCCTATTTAATCACTCCTACCATTGCCTGCTAGCTGATAGCACACCTGGAGGTGAAAGTTTGGTGGTCCAGAAGGTAGAGATCAATGAGCAAAGGCATGAGGAGAAAAGGAGTTATCCAGGGAGATCCTAAGGCATCATAAGATATGACTTAAGCCTTAGCTTTCTCCACATCTACTCTATTTGTGCAGTCTCAGTATTTGTAATAAACTCCACTTACATAATTTCTAACCTGGGTTAGTATCAACAACAGTGTCTTGACAAACAAACCTATCACGGTTCTGATTTCGATATGGTGTTGTTTTTGCTGATCTGTGGCTCTAGAGGCACTTGGTGTTCTCCAACAGCTCAAATATAATGGAGACAGGAGGAGTAACCCATTTTCTGGGCAGATGTTGTTAGCACGCAACAATGCACGTTGTTGTGCACCAGCTCGACAGTGGGATAAATCTGAGTCTTCCAGACACCCATGGCTGTGACTTTGCATGAGTTTCTTTAGTCTGAGTACCAGCTTAAACTGATCCTGTCCCTCTTCTCATCCAGCTGTTCTATTATTTTGGGCAGCTACTCAAGATTTCCTGGAATAATTGCAAATGAGTAATCATTTTTCATTTAGCTTGTATGCAGCCTGGAATCAGTGATCATTTGCATGCTGAAATAAATACCCAGCCATGTCTTGGACATAAGTTCTGTACATTTGAATAGCAAACTTCTGGAGGAGGGGGACAGAGGCAGAGTCCAATTTGTTATTATTGTTATTGGTGTAGGTTCCTGTAGTTTTAAAATCAACTTTATTAGCAGAAAATAATGATGTAAAAATGAATAGGCAGATTCTGTTGGCAAGCAGGTGGCCAGGAGCAGACAGAACTGAAAAATCAAAAATCCTGTTGTAGGATCCAAACTACCTGGAAGTGCCTGAGCTGTGTTTTTCTGCTCAGTCCAGGCTGTCCCATAAATGCTAAGCATCTCAAAGGTCATCCAAATAAAAAGTAAATGCAAACAGAGGCTTCTTTCTCCCTCACAGCAGACCTCCAGCCTGCTCAAGATACAATAGTGAAAGCTTGCCTGTTTTGACTATTAGTCAGTCTTACTCAGCTGCCATTTGGGAAAGTTATGAACAGCAGTCTGGGGGCTCTTTGCAGGTGACCTAGGGTGGGACACAACATCTGTCATGCTTCCAGAAATATGAGGCCCTCTTTAAAGCCACTCTTAAAGCCTTTCTTGGCTAGAAACTGATAACAAAATGTACAATAAGGAATGATTTTCTGACAAAAAAACCCAGTACCTTGCTGCCTCCCTGGTGCAGCAGTTTGGCTTTACATCTGGTAGCAGTCTTCCAGGCAGTGAGTTTTATCCAGTTTTTCCTGGAGAACTTTTAGTAGCTTAATTGATATGATTAATACTAAAATGCAACCAACCAGACAAAAAAATCCCATCCCGAAAAAAAAACCCCAAAAAACCAAAAAAACCCCACTCACCAAGATAATTTAGTGGGAGCTCTCAGTCACCTCCTCTTCATGTCCTGGGAGAGCAATGAGTTCTCTGTTGCTGAATCCATGATTTTCTGTCATTGTCACAGCTCCTTTTCCAGTTTTTTCACATTACAAATGCCTTAAATGCAAGTTGAGAAGAAAGGTAAGAACAGGACTGAAATATCGTGCTTTCTTCCCTAACAAAACACCTCCCTTTCTTTGACTGCTTTAGCCTATATATGTTGCTAAGATACACCATCATAGATAGGATGAAGAAAAATATTCTTGCAGAATTTAGATGGCTTGAATTACCTGTAATGCTGAACAGCTTGGCTTGCTGCCAGCAGTAACTCCTATGTGGGAGCATAGGATAGTGAGACTGGTGTTTTTGTTTGCTGCTGTGAAAGCCTGACACATGGGATTCCTTGATGCTGTCCTGCACCCTAAGGAAGGGTCCCTGGAATTTGGCAGTGAACTTTAAGCTAAGCAAGTGGGAAGGTCATCAGGACAGAGGTGTGTTAGCAAGACAGCACTGGATAACCACCATGCTTGCCAGACATGGTACAATTAGTTCAGCTGCAAAGGAAAGATACTTCCTTCCAACTAGGACACATAGTTATTTTGTCTTGGACGCGTGGAGACAACCTTTCAGAGTAGGAATCCATAAACCACAAAAATACTCATGTTAAAAGAATCTGGTCAAAGATGCTACATTCATATCTGTTTGTTTTTCCTTTTTCCTTTCATGAAATGAAAGCAAAAAAATTCCTTTGCTACAATAGATAGTAGACAAAAGATAACTTTCTTCAGTTCAAGGCTACGAGCAGTATTAATTGATACAAAACTCTTTATTTGTTACAAATTATACTATACAAATGTTCTCTGAAAAGCTGAAGGTTAATATAAAATTTTTGTGACTTAATGAAAAAAACCCATCAAAATCTAAGGGGAAACAAGTAAGTAGGCATACACAGCTCACATTCACATGTGTTTGTTTAAACATACTTTACATGTAAAATACAGCAGTTACTTTCTGAATGAGAGCTCTCAAATTATAAAATTAATCTGTCAGTTTTTCAGACTTGGCAGGGTAAAAGGCTTTCTTGCTGTGTTCTGAGTAGGGAAAAAGCATCACTTCAGTGGTAAAGAGCTAAATAACCACACAGTTAATGGAGGGAAAGTTTAGGAAAATAATTACGTAAATTCACTTCAGACCTGATCCTGCAACCTTTAACCATGCAATGACATTCTTTGCCCAGCAGCAGACCCGAATTTACACTTTGCAGAATCACATCCTTACTGAGGTAGAGACTGCCAAATAGCTTTTAGTGAGGGAAGTGCCATGTGTGCCAATTCTAGAAACCAGTAAGGTAGTACAGTCTGCCCTATATTTTCAGGCTTTCGGTAACTTACATAACTAGGTGCAAAATACTTATTTTTATTTCTGGTTCTTTTCTTTGGAAGTGCAGTCATGTGCAATCAGGTGGAATAAGTGTGCTGATAATTTTCCTTCAGAAATTGTAATGGTTAGCGATGTGGACACTTTTCTTTTTAGGCAGAAACCATGAGGTACTGAAGCAAGCATTCACTTTTCTTGCACTTGAGGTCACAAATTTATGCAAGTCAAAAATGTTGGGCCTGCCAAAAACATCATGCTACACTCCACCAAATAAAAGGACACTGTTATTCTTACAAGGAAAGGTTTGACAGGACAGGAAATAGGCAGGGTCATAGAAGTTTACTTAATACCAAAACTTACTTAACCATCTTTAAGCCAAAATACAATGATAAAAAAAAACCCCAAAAAAAAAAACAAAACCACAAAACCAAAACAAACAAAAAAGCCCCCAAAACCAAAACAGAACAAAACAAAATTAGAAAGTGAGGAGGAAGACAAATACAAGAGCTCCAAACTGTCTTATTACAGGAGTAGCAACCAATACAGGAACTAGGGAACCTTAATTTACATCATTCAGGTTACTATATATCACTCACCCTTACTGAGTTAACATGTATTAAGTAAGTTTTAATTTATATCCTGAACTTGCAACCAGAGGCATCTGGTTTGGAAAATCCAATGCAGAGTTTACCAGGCTATGCATTACTTTCATTACAATGCAATCCTTAAGTAGATTGCATTCCACTTAAAGGAATGGAGGAAGAGAGAGTAAAAACACAGTGAATACGAAAGATAGGAAAAATGTTGCTGTTCATTACAATTTACCATTTTTGTTGAAACGCAGCAGGAGAGAAAAGCCACAGGCTTCTCTACTGCTCTTGCATGCCAGGAGGGATTATGCAAACACTGCAACCACCCAAATCTTATTTAAATTATAGTCATTGTTCCCCCTTTAATGGTTATACTTTTGCCTGCTTTCACTCAAATATTGCTGCATCTTGCTTTCCACCAACATAGTCCCAGTGGGAGTCATCAACTCTTAATTACAGATGAACAGATCTTTGAAAAATACCTCTGAAAAAGAAGTGGAAAAGAAAGCAAACTTTAAGTGCCATCTAGTGGCTGATCTAGAAAACATTAAATAGATTAAAAAAAATTCCTAACATGCCACCGGGTAATATAACAGTAGGTGAGCTGAGGAAGCCGTGCCTAAATTCTCAACTACTAAAGACCAGGTTAACGCTCTGGGGGAAAAAAAAGACTAAAGATCAATGGTGGCCATGGTATTATTGCCATAATTTTTGTTTTAAGATTTTTGTCCAAAAGTGGAGATCTCAAGTGGTAGGAACTGTACAGGAATCCCATGTTTCTTCAAAACCCTCATCAGCTTATGAGCTTCTGCCTTCCTAAGGACAGAGGTTATTGTAAATATTGCAGCTGAAATCAGCAAATAGAACCCTCTCAGATCTCAAAATAGAAGCGAAACCATGGAGGTGGATCTGGGGCCAAGCATCTGAACTTTCTTCCAAATTCACCTGGGGTGGAAGGCCAAGTGTTTCTCTATCCCTGTAACAAGTCAAATCCATTTCTAAAAAAAAAGGAAGCAAATTATTAGTCAGTAATGTCCTTTTCCTTTCCTTGCAGGAAAATGCCCTTTTCTGCTGTAGATAAAAATTCCCAACAAATTCCTTTTCATTTATAAAAGCTTCATGTTTCATTTACACAGAGGATGATCCACAATATTGTTCTCCAAGCTTTAGGTAACTCCTCTTGCAGATAAGAGTAGTTGAATGAATAAGAGTAGCTTAGTCTGGATCTGTTCAGTGACAAAGGAGAACAGCCCAACATAATTTTTACTTAATGTGATTTTCATTTTTTTATTTTGGAAATAGCTTTACATCTCTTTTGTTTCGTACCTGCAGTGAGCCCTGGGGATCACACCCCAGTGACAGGCTCTGGAGACATCAATCTGTCTACACAGAAGTGAGCCTTGTGCACACTGTTGGGTGGCTTCTCCTGAAGTTACTTGCTCGAGCTGAAGCGTGTGCACTCAATGACACACTTAGGCAGTTTGGCACGGAATTACAAAACTGATTTACAACCAGGTAATGGAGGTAGGACAGGTCTCAGATGAAGGAATGAAAAAGATTGTTTCCCAGTCCTGTCTCTCTTGCCAGATACCAAGGTAATATACTTTTGTAATGTAGATATTACAGGAAAAAGGGAACATGAAAATAATTGGAGGGTATTGGTTTTCATATTAATGAAATTGTGGGACTATAAGTAAAAAAAGATGTAGATAGCTTGGTTTGAACCATAGAGTAGCAAATGCTGTTGTAGGGTACCTCTTCTCAGTACCAGTACAAATTTTCTACAAGTTTCAAATGCAGGCCTTGATCTCCAGTAGCAGTATCAACTTAAGAACTCCCAGTACATTGGTGACTTGTTGCCTGGGTGGAAGTATTTGTCTTCCACAGAATTGCTACTTCTATTGAAGCAAACCCCAACACTGCAACAGGAGTTATCAAAATTCCTTACCCATGTGCAATGGTTTGGTGCACCTGGAGGAGCTCAGTGTAGAGGTGAGCTTGAAAGCATTTCTCATTTCAGATTAACATACCCAATATCCTACTGGGAAGGGCCTAGCAGCAATCTAAAACTCATGACACGCTTCTCTAGAGAAGTACTGAGGAACAATGGAAAGGAACTCCACCACACAGATTTTCAAAGTAAGTGAGCCTGTTCTGGTAATGACACTAGATAATGGTTTTCATGTTGACAGGTAACAGCAGGTGTGGATACGTAAATTTGTTTTTTCCTCATATGTCTGAGATAGCTCCTGAGACTGTGCTTTTTCAAACAAATACTTATCTCACAATCTGTAGTATTGGCATTATTTCAAAAAATGGAAATCAGATCACTTTCCAACAGGTACAACAAATAATGAGCATCAACAGAACTTCAACTTCTTTCTTGTAGGTTGCTGTTCCAAGTGAGGCCAACTTGTAGCATCTTTTTTTAAAAAGGACTTGCATCAGTAGATCCCCTGCTGGGTTTTTGCTTTGGGAGGTGGAAACTAAAAATTGCAGCAAAACTTTCTCTCGACTTACAGTCCTGCAAGAGGAAACAGGTTTACACAAAAGGATCATAGATTGTAAGACCTTTCAATAGCCTTTAAGTCCCTCTTTGGCAGGTTACAGAACTGAAGAAACTTGGTGCCAAGCTCAGCTTTCCCAGTTCATTCAGACTGCATTGGTATGACGTGCTCCTTGCTTACAATGGCCTTTTGCAGGGTGAGCCTGTTCCTGATGGTCTGTCTGGATGTACAGATGCAAGTACAGTGCTGTGATGAGGGGTAAAGAACAACAGCAAAAACGCTGATCAGAATATCATGCACATAGAGGAAAAGGCTTCTACCCTAGACAAAGATGAATGTACTTACTGTTTCAGCACTGCCAAGTCAGTCTAGTGCCTATCCCATGGCTGAAGGGATCTGAATGCTGTCACACTGCTCTTTATTTACCAGCTCCTTGCAGGGGCGGGCAGGATAAAATGTATAAAATGTGTAGTATTTTGGGCCTACTTCACTAGAAATAATCCTAGACAAGAACATGAAACTAATACCTACAGGATTATCCTGAGCTGAAACTACCAAGCAGAAGAGTGCTATGAACATCAGTCTACAATGGGCACACCTTTCCACTGCTAAAACTTAAAGCACAGTATTTCCTACCTGTGATCATCCAGATTAGAAAATCTTAAAGTACAGACAGCTGCAGGAAAAAAGCGTTTGAGAGGTTCAGAGCCTTTTCTAATTCTTTTATGTGAAGTGGAAAAATAGTCACTTTTCTTTCCTTTTTTGCATGTTCTTTCACCTCAAAGTTAGAGTCATTTTGAGAAATTCCGCACACTTATTGGATCAGGTTTAGGAGAGATTCCAAAAGAATTCTGTTAACTGGACAAAAGTGAACTTAAAAAACTGAATTGTGCACTGCTCCAGTAATTCAGAATCTTTCTTCCATACAGTAATATATTAATAAATTTGTAACAAGTATTTCAACAGCGTATTTCATAGCTCTTATTTACTACATAGAAGTTATTTCCAGATGAGTTGTGTTACTTAGCTCAAACACTGTATTGCTTTTTCTTTTAAAATAGTAGCTGAAAAACTGGCCACTTGAAGATCAGCTAAGGATCAAAGTCAGAACTTTAGCTTTGAACAGAAACACAAGTATTTGGACAGGCTGTAGAAGATGCAGTATTAAATATCTTTGTCTTATTCTGATTTAGGGGTCAGAGTGAGAAGTCCAATTGATAGTGTCACTGATGCTGTATGAAAGAGGCTCTCTCTATGACGTCCTGAGCCGTGCGGAAGATAGCTTTCAGGAGTCTAGCACAAACTGACAATGGAACAATTGGCCATTTTAGTTTAAGTGAGTAAAATCAAATAAATCATAAAGTTATTTTTAAATTTATTACAGTATAATTGCCACATAAACAATGCATTCTTATTGCTGAGGACCAAACATCTTGAAAGAAAAAAATAATACATCAACTAGTAAGTAAAGCCAGTCATGCACATTTCCTCATTACACAGGCAAATTCACTGGAGGATAGATACAGAGAAGTCTCAATAAAACTTGAAATATTTTTATGTACTCCAAAAATCCTACTTCTAATTCAGATGAAAATTTAGAAATAGTGTAACAAAAAAAATATACAGAAAACATATTCAAGTAATTTTCAGTTCTTTCCAGTAGAGCCAAAGCCACCTTCGCCACGTTCTGTATCATCCAGAGCCTGAAAGACATCAATTATAATAAGCTGGATTAGTGCCTTAACTTGCCTTTTGTTTCTATACAACAGATTTTGTCTAGCATTTACTTGTAACAAGAGCTATAATTAAGAAACCAAAAAATGTATATGAGACACTTTGGAATATCTTTTATACAAGTTTAAACAAATGCTTGTGAGAAAACCATTTCTAGTATATTCTGAACTGTTTCTCAAAAACTCTGAAAACTTACTGAAAAAGAAAAAAAATCCACACACGTGCATACAAAGAATCAAGAATTTCATTCAGGTAGCACTGCTGCTATGCAGTTTTCCCACTGAAAGTAATTCTAGCAAAGTATTTATCTATATTATAAATTTCATTTTATACACAGGTATCTTAAACTATTAATCATTGAAAAAATGAGAAATACTTTCTTTTGGTAACTTACTTCAACTTCTTCTAGCTCAGGGTAATAAATGCGTTCACAGATGAGCTGAGCAATTCTATCTCCTTTTTTAACTGCAGAGAAGTTAAAATATTATTAGTTCTGTCAAAAAAAGTGAACAATGAATACAGACTTTAACCAATCTCCTTTCAAGAATATCAGACTGTAGTAAAAGTGAAAACACTTATTTGAAACTTAGCTAAACAGACGTTAAAAATCCCAGAAAAATGCAGGTTAAGATCAATTTTGTTTGGTCCTTCTAAGGTGAAGTGTCAGCAGCTGTACCAGCTCAAGGCCTTTCCATTCATTCCTGCTGCCATACTCTGGCATCTTAAGTTCATTATGCATAAATACTGCAGAGATGGAGAGACAGCTGTATGGATAATGTAGCTCCTTTTCTGAACTAGACCCAGGAATCTGGGGGGAAAAGGCAAGCTGATAAAAGGAAAACAGAGTTTCTCACTAGCAACCAATCTGGCTCACAGAACTTCCGTAAGAAGCTTGTGATGTGAAGATGCAGAAGAAGCCTCAAAAACACCTATATTGTAACTGGGCACTGAAGCTTAAAACTGACTTTTTGCAGAAAGACAGTGTTATAAAGGGAAAATCCTGTCTTTATTACTCATGTTTCCCAGGATTCTGGAGAAGTTTTTTCTCAAATACTGCTCAGCTATTTTTTTTTTTCCCAGAGAAGGGTAGAAACTTAATACAAAGTTGCATTCAGTACAGCTTGTGTATCTAAAGCTTAGCTAAGTAGGGATGTTTTGCTTTGCTTTTGTGGCGGTGTGGTGGCTTTGGGGGTGGGGTTTTTTTTGCATGCTGCTTAATTTGCTATGAGTAGAATCTTTTCATGTTCCCTTGACAGGACATTATTAAGTATCTATGTTTTTGTCAACTGAGAGAAGAAAAATGTTCCCAGCTAATTCTACCTCTGCAAAAACTTTTGAAGAAAAAATTAGTTTTTTGTTCCCAGTCAGATGGCTGAAAACAGGCTCTGCCAAGCTCAAGACTTACCTTCAAAAGTCTCCTTGCCAAAGTTGAACAGTACCACACCAACATTTCCCCTGTAATCCTCGTCAATAACACCAGCTGTCATGAGAAAGAATTTCAAGAGATATCCAGTTAGTGCATGTCAGTATATGAGATAACTAGATTAGACAAGATTTACATTAATGATTACAGTATCTCATACTGACATCCTTTATACTACTGATGCACAAACAATATATATGCAAATACTGAGATATCTAAAAATGCCAATCAGTCTTGCAAAAGGAACTGAAAAACACCATCGCATGTCAGGAAGTGCTTTACCACTGTACTACTAATTTTAGTAGTAATACCCTGTCTGAAATCAAGACAGCTGGACCAAATTCAGGCTCCATTTGTTCTGCTAATTTCGGCTCTTTCAGTGTCAGGCAGAAATCTGTTCTTAACTCTAACATTTCATTTGAGAGCTGGATTTGCACAGATCCAAATCCTGCACTCTGGGAAGGTAACAGAAACAGAGCTGTAAGGAAATGATTGTCATACAGGTATATTCAAGTATCAAGACTATAAAACTAGCTTACTCTTGTCTTTTGTGTGACTATTAACTACATAGTTCAGAAGATTATCTACCAGTGCACATTAAAATAATTATATTCTGCTTCTTTAGTTTTTCTCTCAGATAGAGGAAACATATTTCCAGTAGAAAACAGAAGTTTGTGCCTCCCTGTGGTCCCAAGTATATATTTTGAAGTCTACTTGCAGAAATAATTCAAATACTGAAATTAAATGCCATTCCAAGACATTCCCAGGCTTATACAAAGTACTACCATTAGAGATTACTGACAGCAGAGGAAAGTGTAGTATGAGTGTACCTTGAAGTTTTAATGTTGAACCACAAAATGCACATTTAAGAATAAAAAGCCGGTTTTTTATGTAGTTCCTTCAGCTTTGTGAAAAAATTGCATAGTAACTATGGATCACATGCACTACAATCTCTGCACTAGTTCTAGTGTGGAAAATGTATTTACACAGCTCTCTTGTGTAATGTTTTGGGTTAATCCAATGGCATTTCTGAACAGCTTCCTAATTAAGGTGCTAGTAACACGGGGAGTATCCCCTGTGTTTTGAAAATTTAGAAAAACATGCAATTTTCATGTTAACTTGTGGTTCAAAAAATGGAGAAAGCAGCACATAAGAAGTCATCTTTAATGCCTAAACCAAAAAATAACTTCTATGGCAGGCACTGCCTACACAAGTATGATACAGTTATTATTTTAAAAAATCAGTAATATTTTTTATAATTAAGAAAGTTTTCACATAATTAAGATAACCCCAGCCTCTGTCAGGGGTTACCCAGATATCTCCTTTTGCCAGACTACCGATGAAGCCATCATTTATTTACACATTACTGTGTGAAAATAAGGCACTTCTGCGATCAATATTTACCAAGTCTTAATAAAAAGAACAAAAAGCTTACCTCCAACATCTATGAAGTGCTTTGCAGCTAAACCAGAACGTGGTGCTAGAAAAGAATTTTTTTGTAAGTATTACAATTTATTTCTTTAAAAAGACAGTACTTATAGGTTATATAGTTTGTTTGCACAGAGTCTTGTTTCTAGTCTTTTTAAAATAAACATATTACAGGAATTACTGTAAGAGTTTACACATATATTAAACAGAATAACAGCTGCAGCAGGCTACAATAAAAGCGCAATCTTTAAGTGATAGAAACGTATCTTTATTTGACCTGCAATTGCAGAGTAGGTTTCTCCAAGGAAGGCAACTGCAGCAGACAAGGACTGTCTAATCTTGGTTTATTTTTGGTGACTACCACTGGTTCGGCATAATCTCAGAAGAGTATTAGGTCAACCCATTTAAGTTACGATGGAAAACAATATTTGGCAAGCAATTTCCTAAGCACTGTTATACACAGATAATTATGTGTGGGGATTTGGGTTTTTACTTACCTTAGCCTACTGCGATGAGGAGCTAAAAATGATGCGCTCTTAAAGATTTTCTTTGGGATAAGAGAAATTCACGTGTTCTCCTTTTACATCAAAGGACATGGCAAACTCTGATCATGTTCTTCCACTGGAGTGCCTATTGCTTTTTTACTTTTAAGAATTTATACATAATTCAGATAAAGAATGCACAAAATAAACTGAGTATCTTGTACAGGTTCTCTCAAGCATCCTGTCACAAAAAGTAATCAAATTCCACTACACTGGTACTCTGGGGTTGATTTTTAAACATCCAGGGATGTATTTTCTGTATGTCCATTACCTATTGGTCTTTGTGATTTGAATTCTGAAACTGCAGAGAAATAATGAACTACTGCAGAGCCTATAAAGTTGTGTGTAGAGTACACGCATTTCTGCTGTGATCCTTTTGTCACTTGACATACACCAAGCCTCAAATGTGTTTGACAACAGGTAACAGGAAAATCTCTATCACAAGGTTCAGTAAATCACACAGCCATGTGGCATTCCTTTTCTGTGCAGACTAATTCTGAAAGCATTTAGGCAGAATCTAAATGTGAAGATGGTGTCAAACCTGTTCTAGAATGACTCTGCAGCCTTTTGACAGCTTGTGTACCCACCTACTCGGCCATAGCACCCAGAAGGAAGTGCTATTTGAATATCTGTTTTCACCACAGCCTTTTCCATGGGTGGTATCACACAGTCATAGGCACTAGAGTAAAGAAAGAAACATAGGTTCATATAGAATATTTTTTAAAGTTTCTTTACTGTAACTTAAGGTACAAAATTACCCAGAATTAATCTGCCTTTCAATTTATACCATGAAATTTACATAACAAATATTTACAGATTTGCAAAATTTAATGCAGATCCTAAAACACAAGGTGTTCCCATTGTGATGGTGCTAGTTTAAGACTCCAGAAGTGTCATTTGAACTGCATACTCCTGCAACTGCCAGTTTTAAATGTTTTTTTTAATTGGTACGATAGACAAAAAATACAAGTTTAACTTTAAAATAACCATTAGGTGAATATGGTTGTGCATTTTTTTGTGCAAAAGCAGAAACTTTATGGATAATATGCTCTGATTAAGTTTTCTACAGCAGATGAACTAGTTGTAATCAAAATTAATGATCTATTAACTTTCAAGCAATGATGTTTTTTTTCCTGAGCAGTCTGACAGTTCATAATTCACACGATTCTCCTGGGTACTCTGAACTACAGTGATTTTAAGAATTTGCTGAAGCTACCCAACTGGAGGCTTAACGAAAGCCAGTGGTGACAATACTTGTCATATCTTGACCTTGACAAAGAACTTTTTCTTACATACTGGGAAGCACTGAAAAGTTTTCTATAAAACAGACTTTTCCAGGTCTACAGTGCAACACTGGGACAAGAACAAAAACAAACCTGGTGAGATGAAAGGGATAAAAAGAAAAAAGGGTAAAGTGTGGTGAAGTAAATCTTCAGAAAAGAAGTCAGAGAGGTGAAGGAAGAAAAAGGCTGGTTATTCTACGTAATACTAAAAAAGGTAAGTTAGAAGTGGTGGCAGCAAAGTTCACTAGTTCAAGACTAGTGACTTGATCACAGAAGCACTATGCAAACAACCACAAGTCTAGCTACAGGTATTCCTGAACATAGTGAAAGCCATTGAATAAGGGTCATTATAAATTAAAACGAACCAAAACCTAAGTCTGTACCTCAACCCACGTGGTTTCCAGCTAGGAGCACTATCAAACTGCTACAGCGCCCTTTGGCAGGCAGCAACCCCGGAGCCAAGAGGAAAGCAGAAAAGCGTAAGTGCTGGCAAGGGGGGCCCACGTGTGCTACCACTTTTTCCTTTCAACAGGAACACATCTGGCCAATGTGGGCGCCGACAGCAATTCTGGATGCTGTGTTAAGCCTGACTTTTAGCCAACGACTGCATCTGTGCCTGATGAAATACCGTAGCATGGCTGGACCACAGATACCCCGAAATGGTCAGGGATGGAGGAGCAAGGGAGCTACGACTCGGTCAGCTTTGGCCTCCTCTCCTGCATGGCCAGCGAGACTGTCTGGGGGCTCAGCTCGGGCTCCCGCCCCGGCTGCCGTCCCGTACCCTCACCCTCCCTCACCTGTACAGATCGTAGCCCGCAGCCCGCGCGGAGCCCCTGGAGGGGGCGAAGGCGTTCTCGGACAGCTTGGTGAAGCGGAGCCGCGCGGAGGCCTCTCCGGGCCCGGAGCCCTTCGGCCTCTTGCTGGGGGACGGCTGCGGCACGGCCTCGGAGGCGGGCATGGCTGAGGAACCGGGAGAGACGCTGTGAGGGACGGCCACCCGCCCGCCAAAACCCCGCCAAAACCCGGCGCGGCCCACGGGGGCGGAAACAGGGGGGGAAACCGGCCCGTCCGCGGCCTCTCCGCGCGCGGCGCAGCCCCGTCCCCCCCTCGGTGAGAATGGCCTCGCCCAGCTCCTCCCGGGCGCCCCGCGCCCGCGCTGAGGGTCCCGCCCGTGTGTCAGGCGGGGCTCGCCCATCGCCCCGACCCGCAGCCGCCGCGTCGGGGCCGGGGGGCTCCTAGGGGCGTGGAGGGGGGCCCTGGTGTGGCTGGGCACGGTGTATCCCCCGCAGAGCCCCCGAGGGCCGCGGGCTGGGCAGCGTGCGCTCCCCCC
>VZTG01007483.1:2128883-2146583 GCA_013397845.1 Melanocharis versteri | reverse complement strand
GGTTGGGGCCGGGTGGGGCCTCTGGGGAGCATCTTGTCTAATCCTGCTGTTGAAGCAGGTCGTCTTAGGGCAGGTTGCTCCGAGTAGAGGCAGAAAGAGACTCCTTCGGAAATGGTCAGGCCAAGACAGAAGCGTTTGCCTCATGAAAGGGGAACAATTCTTGACGATGCGGTGGATGGGAAAAGCTGTCAACGCTCGACCTGCCCTGTTCTTCTGTGTTGGAGCAGAAGACTCATGATTTCGTTATCTTTAATACTCTCTGCCCTCTTGCCATCCCATTTACGATGTAATTTCCCCCCTATTTTTCCTATATCTAGGTCTTTACATATCTATCTATATATAGGATTGTCGCTGTGAGCGGCAGTAAGGAAAGCAGAACCCACACCAAGCCGTAGAAAGCAGAAGTGTGTCAGACTTTATTTTGATTCTAACATTTATACAGAGATATATACATAATAGTGATTGGACAGTGTCATCCCACCCCTCAGGAGGATTAGCTGAAGCCTTACAGCTTCAGTTAGCAAAACATAAGATTAGAAAGAGAGTGAAAATGTCCCAGTTTATCTTGTTTTCCTACAGAGTTCGTGAGAAGGAGAAAATTCTTAGGACTGCATGTCCACATAGGATGTGTAGATATATTCTATAGGGCATATCTATATCCCTAGGAATAGGGAATTTCCTAAATTCTTCCATGGCTCTCTGCTGTGGGCTGAAAAGAGTAGCCCATTGAATTCATAGTTTCAAAACTGTCCCTGGTGAGGCTAATGGAGGTGTTTGACTGTCTGCAAAATAGCTACAGACTTTTGGATTTTTTTTGCTGGTCTAGATTTTGTCAAACAACTATTCTTTGTGATTTTTTTTTCAAAGTGTATTTGATTGTCTCCTTGCTATGTTACGTTTTCTAGATGCAGCCAGGTGGCAGTGAAACCTTTACTACACATTGCAGTTCAGTTGTGAAAGGTATTTTTAAGAATGTCCCAATTTGGGCTTTCTTTTATTCCTGTTCAGTATTTTCAGTCTAAATAGTATGCACTGTTTGAAAGAGAATATGTACATAACGCAGACCCATGTGAAAAAACGTCTTAAAGTATTTTATGGATCCTAATGTAAGCTATCCAAAAACTGAAGTTTATAGGAATTGAAGTTGTAGCAAACGAATACCTAATTGTGTTTATTTATACAAGCAGGACTTTATAGAGTTTACAACTGCATCTTGCATTGTAGTGTAGAAAAGGACCAATTTTATGAATGGCCAGGCTTGGTTTTAAACTAGGCTTGAGGTAGCCTCGCAGCTCATGAATAATAGAGAAGAGGACTCATCCAAAAATATTATTAAGGAGAAAGGATTCAGCTGAGTGACACTTGTTTTTTTCCCAGATCTTTACAAGGGAACCCCCCCTCCCCCCAACTTTATGCTGGAAGTCTGGGCAAGTTTACCTTGGTTCTGGGAGTGTGTTGCTCGCTCTGTAGATGGTCAGTCAACCTTCCTGCATTCCTGATCGCTGATTAGTGCTGCTCTCCATCGAGCATTTCCTCCTGACGTTGAAAAACAATACTGAGATAAACTGAAATTATCTGCCTTTTTACCTGGACTGAGAGCAGGAGTGGAGGCTGCTTTGTTGTACACGGAATGGAACAGAGCTTCTTTCAGGGGTAATAGCCACAAAATTCTCCCCACTGAAGTTTTGGTGTCAAAATGAGCATTTTTATTAGAAGAAAACCATGGCTTTGAAAGAGAGACTTCCCACCCCATTCTCACTTAGAACAGCTGTCTCTTTCACAATGATTAAGGTTTGTAATTTAAAAAGGCTGTTATGATGTTGTGTGTTTATAATGAAGCTCTGTTTTTTGATTGCATGTTTGCAGTACAGCGTGGGGGTTGTGGAATTTTGCCATTGCTTTTTACTCTGTTCCAGACAATCCTAGTGCTTGATTTTGTTTGACACTTCATTTCCTCTGATGAAATTCCAGCAATCGCATGACTGTGGGTTATTGCACTTGTTGTTTGTGCAGAATGTGAGCTGCAGCTCACTGTATTTGTTTCCATTTTTCCTTGCAGAGCCAAGGCCAGTGTGGGATGCTCCCTCAGCAATGCTGGCTACACAGCTGCCAAGGGGCTGTGTCCTAGGTACCAGCATGAACAGGTGTTTAAACAGTGGCCTACCTCTGCTGAACCACAACACTTGCCAAACCTTGACTTTCCTCCACTGTAACTTGAGTGGTGAGTCTCTCATTTAGCAAAGAGCTGCAGCACCTGAAGGTTATTGCCCTGCTGCCAAGAGTTGCAGAGGTAGCAAGGGAGGGACAGAGAGCAGGAGCTGAGTGATCCACACTCGCTTCATTGAGGTCCTATGACAGCCAAACCACCAGAGGAAGAAGCTTGAGGGAGACCCCTGAACTTCAAGGTGAAAATGCTGAGGGTTACTCAAATTCTGTTCTCCCAGCTTTGCTGATACATCAGGGACCTCTGCCTGAGGGAGGTGACAAACAGCTAAGGGGGGTTAAATGAGTCAGCAGTAGCTAAAACTGTAGCTGTTTGCCTGATAGGTACAACTGCAGTGTTGATTCCGGTTACCTGTTGGTGTCTCTTGCTTGTAAACTACTAATCAGTTGCTGAAACTGCTTTTGTCGTAAAGATCTTGAAATATCACATGGAATTAGAGAAAAAGAGAGAAAAAATGAGAAATGTCTAGGTTTTTGGAGAGTTAGTATTGCCTAGTCAGGAAAGCTTTTGGTAGGACTTTTCAAAGATGTAATGAAAATTGCAGAGGTTTAAGACTGATGGAATTTCCTATGCATGTGGCTGGAGCTTTGCACCTTGTGATGATGAACATGATGATGAAGATTGAGTGGAAACTCCTTTGAGTGTGAAGTAGGATTACAATGTGCTTTTTGCAGTGTAGTTGCAGATGTTTATCCTCACAATGCAGTGCCTTTTTGGTTAGGTACCTTTTCTACTTGCACTGTTGGGTAGCTGTTTTAAAAATAAAATGAAGTAACAATCCCCTCAAAAAGAATCTCTGTATGGGACTGAAAAATCTAGCGAAGTACATTGGAAAACTGCTGTTCTGGACAGCATAATCTGGTCTGTGCTGTAGGGGTATGTGATCAAGATGGGCAACTTGCCAGTGGTTGTAAAAAGATTTAAGGAAAGTGTAGTCTCTGAACTATGATGAAATGCCTTCTGTGACACCTGTTGCAGCTCCACTAACATTAGGAGGGAAAGGTAAGATTCACTGATGGGAGGCATGAGAGTGGATCATTTTAACAGGGCCTTAGGCACAAGCTTAGTTGTGCAGGATGCCTAGGCTTTTGGACAAAATTCAAAATATTCTTTGTCCTTGCTTCATAGCAATGGTATTTTCATACTTTAATATCCCTGGTCACTTTACCTATGCTTGCTTTTGTTGTGGCTGATCAAATCCAGCCTAAATTACATAAACTTACAGAATTGGTAGTGTGATATCAGCTAAAAATGTACTAGAGAGCATTAGAGCTGTATTTTTTCTTAGAGATATCAAACATGTAATTAGAATTTAGTTACTAACTTGATTAAAATTCAGCAGTTTAAAGTGTCTTATAAAAGAAGTGTCTCCTACGGAGCTGGAAATGAGATAGTTGGGCTAACAAAATTTTGCCATCTAACTTGCAATTTAAGATAGTCCATAATTAGTGTGCTCTCCAAATTGATCCACACACATTCAGAAATCATGGTGAGGAATAGGAAATAGAAGATGCTAGGAAAGTACTTCGTTTAACTTACTTGTGAATTTGTGGAAATAACACCTTCAGGTAGCTAAGTGCTGTTGCATCCTGAGTTTATCCCATTACTCTGTTGTGTGGATACATCTTCTAATTAATCACTGTAGTGCAAGCAAGAAATTTTACAGAAATGTGTATGTTAGTACTTAGTTTTTGATGACTATTTATTTAGAAAGGTACCTGTTGGGATTTATTGTTGCAATGCCCACAGCAGTATGTTTATGAGAGAGAAGTGTGAATAGTATTGAAAGTGCCATTGCTGGTTCATTTTGTGCTCATTCTCTTTTTGGATCTGCTTAGGTCCCCCAGAACAGTTTGAGTCAATGTTCCCTACAGATTGAGAGTTAAGGTACTTGGGAATATTTTGGAAACAATCCCCAGTCATGCACATAATTAAAGGGCTTAGTAGAGGTGTATAATTCCTCCGGGTCGTTGTGTAGATTGTGATAGGAAGCACACAAAAGCCTAAGTGGAGCCTCCCTAAAAGCTCTGCTTTTTGGCATTGGCTGGGTGCCATTCAGATTGTATCTGTGGTGTATGAGGTGAGGTGGAGAGGATGGGGATCCTTACAATTCTGCAAGGAGCTGGAAGGACCTGGCAGCATGTAACAAGCTCCAGTATCACTGCTGACATCACAGTGAAGGATGAGAATGATCTCCTTGTTTTGCAGAATGTGAGCTTTGGTTTGCCTAAAGTTGTGCAGGAAGTCTGGTACATGGACGAAACTTCTGTGTAATGCAGTTAGATTGTAAAATGATCCTTCAGCCTGATTGTAAATGTATAAGAAGCAAAGGAAGAACATTATGAGAAAATATCAATATTTAATATCCTGCCTTTAATAGATGGAGAAAATAAAGCGTGGATTACTGGGCTACATTACCATGTTCTGCTGAATTGCTGCTGTTGAACTCAGAAAAAATATGAATATTAAATATTTGTCTTTTTTGGAGATGGAGTGCTAGATCCACTACAAGTTAAATGCTAATAATTCAAGCAAGAGGGAAGCTGAGGCCTGCTTTAAGATATATATTTACAGAAATTCAGGGTTCCCTGGCTTTCATGAGGTTTGGATGTCAGTTGATCTCTGCAAAGGAGTTGCAGGACTACAGAAAATAAATTAGCCATGCTCCTTGACTGTCTTTAATTTAAATAATGCTTACACATGGGATATAGCTTTACCCATTAAAAAGAGAAGCTGCTTTTCTTGACAGCTGAAATTATAAAGTACTGTAATGGTGCAGAGTAGAAAATAGAAAAATTACACAACTTAATGGATTGCCTTTATTTTAAGTTAGTGTATAATTAATATTATTTAGAAAGTCAAAAAAATAGAGAAATCTTTTATATAAATCAAAAATAAGGCATTCAACTCAGCTAATGAGTTTTTGTTGTTTTCTAATCACATAAATCACTGTACATATTATCCCAATGTATAATGTCAGATTGTATTAACCCTTACATTCATAGCAAAAATTGTCAGAATATTTAGCATTTTACTAATTTTTTTGGTGAAATTTACTTTCCACATTTAATTATTTCAATCACCCGTTCCAATGTGTGTCAGAGCTCGAAAATGCATTATAAAGTCTTATAATAGAGTCCCTATTTTTAGATATCTAAATTTTTTGTTTTTCACTAAATCAGAAGTGTTTGAATTAATTTAAATTAGCAGAACATTTTAGGTAAAAGCATCTGCTGTAGGCATAGGTCTTAATTTGGCAACATTACAATCAAAAAGCATCGCATGTATTCTACTTGCATTCTATCAGTTCATGACTTACACCTGATGCATGCCAGATACATTTTTGTCTCACAAGTTGGTGCATTTCATTTTGATCCTACTATGTGCCTGTTAGCAACTGTGATAGCGCAATTTGAAATAATTATTTAGAGATTTAATGCCTTCTGTATTATTGCAGTTAATTTTGGCTTTCTAGGATAAATACCAAAAACTTTTTCAATACCTTATAAAATCAGAAGAATTTCTTCTTTGTGTGCTCAAAATATTTGCTGTCTCTTACGACATATAGGTAGATTTTCCTTCTTTTGCTTGTACTGGAGTGTAACACCAGCAGGAACCATTTACATTTTTTGTCTAATTCTTTGCTGTGTTGCTTTGGATTTTTGAAAAATTTTCTGTCAATTATTAAAGTTTTAGATTTGTATTAAATGAGTATGTCTTTGATAAACCATTGCCATTAAAAAGTAGCTGTTGGAATCAAGCAAGGAATATTCTAGGCACCTTAGGATATTTTTCTAAGAATAGAAAGTCAGTACATTTTTGTGGTTGCCTCTGACCATTAAGACTGGAGGAAGGTTCTTGGAGAGAATTTCTAGCCAAGCCATGTACAGGTAATCAGACACTGCTCCTTTTCTTGCCACAGGAAGGCTCCTGTTTGGGCAGAGGGAAAAATAAAATAATCACTACGAAGGCAGGGGTACTTCAGGCTTCTCACTAAATACTAAGTAGGAAACATCACTGTTCATATACAACTCTGATATAATTAGGCTACAAGATTGTTTTAATATCATAAAGCCTTAATTTGCAAACCCTTGCTCACCTGATCGTACTGGACATGAGCTGCTTGTGATTGTAGCCTTAAACTGGTAAAGAATATTTTTGGGGTCATAAAACACACACATAATATGATTTTTTTAAAAGGATAAAAGTGCAACACATGCACAGTTTTGCAGTCCATCAGCCTATTTTCTGATCTGCAGTTACTGTGAGATGGGAGTTTTAAAATGTGAGTCAATTTATGGTAAGCATTACATGATCACCCCTTTTTTGGAGACTGAATTAATAGAACTGTAGAGGTTTATGCATCACAAGTGCAAGCTAACTTACTGAAGCTGTGTATAAAAAATGTGTCTGTAAATAAAAATCAATTCTGGAAAGGGCCTTTGTTTGGTAATTTTATTGGTGGCCTCTTCTCCTTTATGCAATTGCTTCATCACCAGGAAAGATTCATATTCAGTGTAGTCCTCGGGAAGCATCAGTCCAGATGCAAGTCCTTCAGAAGGTACTTAAAAGATTACTTTTGTGCTCAGTGAATTAACACAAGGGTTTCTGTAGCTCCCCTTCAGAATCCCATTACACGTTCTTAGAGTTAAAATCAAAAATCTTGCAACTCACAGGACAATGAGGTTGGCTGCTCTGGAGTGCTCTTGTAAGAGTTCATTCAGACGGACTTGGCGGTAACTCTGGTTAAAACACAACAGGGAAAAGGAAATAATCAGTTGGGTCAGTGATCCTCAGTTCTGGTGTCCTGCGGACTTCTACGCTCCCCCTTGCCTGCAGGATTTTCTGCTGTTGCTTTGACAGCACTGGAAGCCAGGTCTGCCCTGGGGTCCAGAGTCTTAGCAATGGCAAAATATGATGCTAAGCCACACTTTTTGATTAGTATAGTTATATTAGGGCCACAGTTGTTCATCCCTGTGTAAGGTTTCCTGGGGATAGGGATTATTTTTGTATTGTACTTACCTTGTGGTCAAGCTCAGGACCTCAAAGTTTTTATAACTTAGCAACAAGTCATAGGGAACAAGAGACCAGGGCAGGTTTGTGTAAGATAGATGTTTCTTAACTGATCTTGTAAATTATTTTCTCCTTCCCTGGAGAAAGTAAAAATCTGGTTTTTCTCCATTCAGACCTTAAATTTTCCTTCTCTACAGAAATTTCAGTGTTCTTTTACATGTTATATAGGTAAGAACCCTCATAATTTAGCCAGTTGTTACCTCATGAGAATAATCCTATAACATCACCCATTATCTGTGCTGCCAGGTTTTTCTCAGTTGAATTGTAAATGTGTTCTAATGTCCTCTGTAAAATTCCCAGAACTGCCTTACTTCTCAAGATAAGGGGCATGTCTTTCCATATGTGTAAGCTAAACTTTTTGTTGCTGTATTTCTTGTTTTACAGAGTAATTTGGCATTTTCATATTGCTGACTCTTCTCAACCTATGGGGAATTTTTCTGGTTCCTTAGTTAGTGACCTAGACAAGACCAAGCTTAATAATGTATTTTTTTTTCTGTTGTATCCTCACTGGTTCTACACACAAGTGTCTGTGATTATATTCCTGTTGTCTTTTATACTGAGATGTTTTAAGGGCTCTGACTCAATTTTTGATAATTTAAGGTGAGAGAAATTCTAAGGTTTTCTGCCCATAGCTGACAACTATAACCTTATGCTGGTTATCAGCTCCATGAAGAGGGTAATACAGTGAGCAGCCAGTTTGCTTCCCTGACTGCTGCAGTCAGTACTATAATGTGTTATCTTGAATCATCATTGATTTCTGCTTATGTTAATATGTCAGGCTGTGACTTCTGGCAGCTCTTAGCTCAGAGTTGCAATCCTTGCTCTGCTGAGGAAGTTACCAGCACCATAAAGTGGAGATAACTAAACTCCCAATGTACTCAAGTTAATTCCACAGGAGCCTTAACTAAAATTGCTAGGTTAATTCTCTGTGCGTTACAGGAGAACTTGTCTCTTAAGGGTGAAAGAGTTTAGTTTGCAGTATCCTTTTATCACTGTCCTGATGAAGCCTGGCAGTTCATTGGTAAAAAGGTATTTTCCCAACAAATTTAAAGAGCAACCTGGGCTGTAATTCACCCAGTGGATCAGCCAGCATCAGCCTTGAAGTTCCTCTGAACTGCAGAAGAGCTTCTGCATGGTAGACTGGTTTAGCCTTCACTCTGCATTGAGGTAAGAATTCATGCTCAGCCTTGCCTTTAGAGAAATTTCTAGCCTCAGTTGAAGTGTCTGGGTTCAGTTCTAAATTGCCCAAAGTGGTGAATGTTTGGAACTGCACCCTTTAAGAGATTCAAGCTCCAAAACAGTGGAGCCATTTAATAAACCTCTCAGCAGACCCAATTAGCTCAGGCTCAGTGCAGTAACTGTGTGGCTTCTGGTTCAGAGGTGGTTTTCATCTGGCTGGCTTTCATGTGGGCAGAGCTTCTCATCAGCCTGGAAAATACTGTGTAAACATGCCAAGGTCTGAGAGAGCTCAATAATGCGATCATAACACACCTCTGCAGTGTTTACAGTGTAAATCCAATCTGTAAATATCAAATACAGGTTTGTACATGTCATCTTTCTAATGCCAGATCTGGTATTTCACATTTTCTTACTAATAGCTTCAAACATCTGCAGGGTAAGAAAAGGTACATATGTAAAAAGGTAGGCAAGGCTTTACCTTCTCCTTGAATGCTTCCAGCTCTGCATCTGTAATTTTCCATGGACTCTCTCGCTTTAATTTCTCAGCAGTTGTTATATCTTTGCAGCTTTCATGGAGGCGATATGGTTCAATCATCTCTTCAAAGAATTTCCAGCTGAAACAGGAATTACAAAGGAGGCCTTGCTGCAGGGTATGAACTCACTAACTTATTTCACAGTCACCGTGTATGACAGGCCTCACTGATAATAATTATAGCTGAAAAACATGCAAAATCTTTAACTATTCTTTGCTACATTGTGCCCCAAGTTATATCTGTGCCACTTCTGTATGTTTGGGTTTTTTGAGGATAATTAAAAGGTTATTTGAGGATAATTAAACACTGCATTTAGCAGAGAATTTTCTGCATCGTCCTGGTTCTAGCAGAAATACTGAAATGAGTTTTACAGTAACTCCATACTGCAGTGTGTTGGTTACTAAGATTAACAATGAATATGGGTCTCCTAGTGAATACTGAACTTTTTATTATTGTTTCAGCACTAGCTGGACCAATCACCTCACTGATACAGTTTTACTAATGGTTTTAATGAAATGGATAAACAGGTGATACAAATTGCCTGTGACAAGGGGCTGAAGGAAACGCTGTAGGTTTTTTGCCATATGTGGACTCAGAATTGTGTTCAAATTTTCTCTCTAAATTTCAAGTTGTTTCTTGAACTTTTGAGTGTTTTCATCTGGAGAACCTTATCATCCTTCTGTACTTCCTGGCTTGCCACTGTTGAGAGTTTCTACCATCCCACAGAGACCTCAGGGAGTTTCTTTTGTATGGATGTGAGTGTATTTCTCTGAGCACTTGGTGCTGACAGTCCTCGCTGTGAAGTGAAGTGAGAGACTGGGCACAGGCTGGCCTTGGCTGTATGGCCAGGAAGCCAAGAGATGGGTTAAAGGCTGTGATATGCAGCATTTACTGTTGCTGTTGCTAAGTTGTCAAAGTTTGTCGACATCCTTACTGTCTGTTTCAGTATGTAAAATAGTGATAATCCTCTTATTATTAATGAAATAGAAGAGGTGCCAGCTGGAAGAACGATACAGTGGTCTGTCTAGCAAGTGTCTGGCATAATACTTGTTCATTTCAGATAGTGCTGATGCAGCAAATGTGTGTGGTTTTTATGTTAATGCCAGATATGAATTCTTTTTGATAGCTTTTATTTATGTAAAATCACTGCATTGTACTGGAGGGAAAAAAAAGATATCTGTTGCACAGTTCTTTATATAATTAAAAGATATTACCTGAGAGATCAAGAAGGCACTTAAAGGGAACTTTAGGTATCTAGTTATAAAATATTTATATTCTTTAGTTGCGTTTCTTCAGTCAAAATCTCCAGTGGCCCATAGAAACACTGGTGAATCCTATATTGTTTTTGCAAAGTTCTGTGTGTGTGTAGAAACAGGACACAGAAGGATTAAGAGCCTAACCTGGGATTGCAGTTGAACTCAGAGGAAGGGCTTCAGTTGGAGTAAGGGATGGGCTGGAAGAGAGTGTAGCAAGGTGGGCACTTTTTCACAGGAATTTTAAGACTAAGAGCAATACTGTGAATTGAATTTAGGAATCAGTTATTCCCTGAACAGCCTGCTATATACTTTTGTCTACATAAGCAGAATAAATAGATGATTTCTATGGAGAAATGTTTTAGAAAGCAAGGACTTTAAGATTTGGTTTGGTTTTGGTTTTTTTTTTCAGCTAACACAGTTGGAGGTGGAGCTTTTTGAGCACTGTTTTACCAACTTCCTAACCTCTGCTTAAGGGCATTAATTCTGTAGATAAGTTAATTTTTTAAAATATTAAGCCTTCATTATAGCTGAGTGGTAGGGGAGTATTGTAATATTTTCCTCATGGGAGAGAGGAAGTATGCTTGTGTTTGACCAGAAAAATGTTACGAATTTATTGTAAAACTCAGAAGGCTGAGTTGACAGAGATGGCAAGTTTACAGGAGAACTGTGACTGACTGAAGTCTATTGCAACCTAAATAAATATGAGAATTCATCATAAAATGTCTGTTAAATTTAGTGGCTCATAAGTATGGTGTCTAATTAGTCTTTACAATATAAAGAGAAAGGCTACACATGGTTTTGACCCTTGAAGTTGTGATTGTTAGAAGGTTCTTTTCTTTTTCCTGCTCTCAGTACTTAAAAAATTATTAAAATGAAGTGACAATGTTATTTTCTGTGTTGTGTTCTGTTTTTTTGTTTTTGATGTTCAACATAAAAGAAATAAGCTTTAGATAAAGGCTGTCTGCTAAATAGTGGATTTTGGTAATGTTTCTTACCTCTCTTTGTTGGGCTTTATATTGATATCACAAATGATATTAATATCAGCAAATTTTATTCTGAATTTGCTTAGGAGTGAAGCCATCCTGAAAACAAAAGAGAGAATGTTTTATCACTATACTTCTGAGTGCCTTATATCAAAGAACACTTGTAAATGAGTTAGACAACTGCATTTTATATCTTATCTTTAACTATATGACAAATTACTTTAAATGCTTTAGTGTTTAAATTTCCAATTACAGAACTGGATGAATGTGATTGCTGTAGCACAATTCATTTACCTGATGATAGATGAAAATCACAAAAAAAAGGAAATTAGTAGCAGACAGAGGGCAGGGTGTTTACATTTTGGGAAAACAATGGTACTTGAAGTATTCCCAAAGGCTTGAGTTATAAAGGAAGAATATTCAATATACAATAGGTCAGAATTCTCCAATACTTGCAGAAGGCTTCTGTTGCTCTCTTACTGTCAGAATGCTGTGGATGGAGTTTTACAATACTGGTAGGGCATGTGTTGGTGAAAATTTGGTCCAGAAGGTTCATGTCCAATACTTAAAGAATCTTTTTCATCATTTTCATTTATGAATTTATATTGATCTACTCACATGTTGTCTTTACACATGTTCATGAATGAAAATACTTTGTTTTTCTGCCCCAGTTGGCAGAAGGAATAGTTTATAGTTTTTTGTGTGTTTGTGATGAGGATAGAGAGGTTTAATTAGGTCCGTTTGGCCTTTGTTTGAACCATGGTTTGGATCTTGTGGTTCTTCCCCACACCTCCTTCTCCCACCTCCTTTTTTGTTTCTATTTTTGGTATGTAAGCTTTGGATTTTGAAAAGGTCAGTTCCTAGGAGCAAACCATGGTGGAAATACGTATCTGTTTATGACTCAAGAGTTTCCTCTTTTTTTTAATATATATATATATATAACAGAACATACTGCCTGTATAAATCTTGCTATCCCTTGTGGCAGTCCATGTTTTGAACACGATAAAGAGCAAAATCTCAGCTTCTGTGAAAAGGTTTTAATATTTGAGGAATTATGTGGTAGTAAAAGTCCAGTTAAATTTGACTTCTGAATTCAAAATACATGGCTGAAATTGTACTTGGATGATTTTGTATCAGATCTACCTAGGCAATGGAGGAATCACCCAGCCCAGATTAGTCTCTTTGAAGGCTTTTGCATGTGGCAGGTGGGTCATGTTTTGAGGAAGGCTGGTGTTTAGGTAGCAATACAGACACATACTGTTTTCCTGGGGACAAACTGGGTCTTTGTCAGCTGTCCTGTTTACTCTGGCCTTTGTGGGACAAGCAGTGTGTGCAGCTGTCAGAACTGCCTCTGTGGAATCTGTCATGTTTTGACAAATCCCATTTGATGTCAAAACTTCCTACTTCCAGCAAAATCTGGTGACTAGAGGGCCTAGGTTCAGGAGCCTGTTTGCAGTCCTGAGCAGCCAAGATTGGGCAGACTCTGGACAGGGAGCAGAGAACACTTCCCAGCAGGTCCTTGAGCAGCTCTAGGGCTTTTTTTACCCAATTATAAGGACAGTTTGTACAAACACTTGTGAGTCTCTTCTGCAGAAGTACATTAACTTCAGGGTAATGTTTAAAACTGACAGAATCACAGAGGAGTAAAGTTTGCTTTATGTGCTCCCTTTTGCTTTAAGGGAACATCCTGTGGCAGCTGTCTGTCCAAGGCACTGTGTTGTAATCCTAGTGAAGCAAGTGATTCTTACTCCTGTCCTTGCACCCCTCTCACTAGTTTGCCACTGGATTTTTGGCTGAAGTTTTTGTTTTTAACTCTCTACACAGTCCTTCTGCTCTTTGTTAAGCAGTCACAGACTTTCATTCCCAATTGAGCTGCTTCCACGGGTGGTGAAATGGCTGTGCCTGTAGTGTGTAAAGTGC
The DNA here is from genome assembly GCA_013397845.1 of Melanocharis versteri. NCBI lineage: Eukaryota > Metazoa > Chordata > Aves > Passeriformes > Melanocharitidae > Melanocharis > Melanocharis versteri. The sequence goes on along the minus strand of VZTG01007483.1, from coordinate 2,133,415 downwards.
TTAGGAAGGAAAGGTCCTACATGCAGTGGTGATAAAAATAAGTTTATATTAGTGGCTTTCATTTGCTCAAAGGAAAATGATGATTATGCAATCTAGACTTTCTTTAAAACGCTGAGTAAAATCAACTTGGCCTTAAAGTTGATTAACTTGCTCTTTAACTTCTTTCTATTTTACCACAGTTAATCACATTTATGTGAGCTATCTTTCTATGCTATTTGCATATGAGAGCTTCATGTGCAATTTCACTTCCTGTTACCTGGACAATCTCATGTAAATCCCATAAAAGTAATTATATTCTCATTACAGAGTGCAAACTGCTCTTCTCAGAGAAGGGAATATGAGCTATTAAGGGGGAAAAGTGCTGGATTTGAGTTTCCTTTGGTAATCACCATTTGCAGAGCCTTGAGGGCTATGCCATAACTCAACACCTTTCAATCAAGTACATTTATTTTTTTTCATGCTGCCCACAGTACAACAAACCAGCTGTGCTGAAAAATTCCCACATTTCTGCTGTATATGCATTATATTCAGCATCAATTCAAACTCTTTAAACAAATGAGACAAATGAAGTTATATTTACACTAGTTTTTCTTCTTCAATCCTATTGACTTTTCCTCCAGTGAAGATCCTTAATTTACAATTCTTCCACTTCTTCCTGATAGTTAGAATGTAAGGAATTAGGATTGTTAGACCTGGAAGAACACAGAAAATTGGAGGAATATCAAATTAATGCGTTGTATGGTAAAAATTCCATCTTTCACTTCAGCAGTGTTGGACGTAAGTTAATTTTAAAACATTAAGCCTGACATAAAATTGACTATGTAAGCTTAATAAAAACCAGTTTTGTGCAACTTCCCAAGTCTGTTTTTATATTTGGCAACAGAGAAATCTCTTTCCCTGTGGTTCTTACTCAAATTCCTTACCTCCATCATCGAACAGCCACCAAATGTCAATTGTACCTTTTCCTTGCTTCTTTTTAAATTGAGTGCTGGCTTCTAGCAGCCTCTGATTGAATTCACCCACATGCATTGACTGTATGGTGTTAATGGTGCTCTCTGTAATGAGAAAGAAAAAAATGTGGAAGGATGTCTGATAAGTGAGGCAATAAGTAGCTTTTGGGAGCCAAATGGAGGGAAAGCTTCAGGAAAATGAACTGTTTCTGACATAATTTCTATACTTTAAATCTGAAAAAAAAGGTACTGAGTAGATGCTTTGGACTTTTAATGTTCTTATACACACAGAAACCAAAGCTTGTGTAACACATTGTCACTAGATTATAACATCTTGAAAAAGGTTACCTGATTATTTGTTCTCTGTCTCTTTTTAGTTAATGTAAAAGTCACTGGGGCCTTAAAAAACAACTAAAATCTGATAGATTTTAGAAGTAAATGTGTCATTTTGCATCATTTACAAGCTCAGCTGTCTTGTAAAATACAGAGCTCCCTGAAAGGCACAGTCACACTGCATGAAATGAGCTGATGGGGTGCAGGGGTAGCATAGGTGAAGCTGGAAGTCAGAAAACGCAAGCACATATAGCTGTTTCCCTATGCTGACATCATCACTGCTAACTGGAAATAAATTTTGATTCTTGCTGTTTGCTTGGCTGGCTTTAAAAGATACAGTCTTGACTCTACTAACAATACCTTCTCTCATTCCACCTTTTGAGGCCTGTGGCTTTATTACTGCTTCTCTTTCAATGATTTAAAAGAGATGGTGTCAGAGCAGTATTCTAAATGGAACAGACAGGCTTCTTTAGAGGTTTTACTCTGATCTGCTAGGTTCTGAAAATGCTTTGTTTGGTTTTCCTGTGTTTCTGGAGTGTGTACAGGATACTTCTAAAGCAGTTATTGGCTTTGCTCTACAGTTCTAGTATCTCTGCTGTAAGATAGAACAACTCTGGGGAGTAAGAACATAAAAACAAAACAGAGAGGCGGGGCTATTTATTAACATTATCTAATATAGAGAGCCAAAATGTGTAGTATGTATTTACTTTATGCATTTCTCAACTAAATCAAAAAGGGAAGTTGAAACAGGGGTACACACTCTTGTTGGAATTGTCATAAAAATACATTCTACTGAAACAAAATCAACTGAAGTCTGCCAGCTGAAGAATAATGGCATTTTATGTTCCTGGTCTCTAGATCTTCCTGGCACCTGTGGGAGTTCCATGCACAGCCAGATGTAATAGTTTCTGCAGGTGGAAACTCTCAAAATACATGCCTTCGTACCAGCATGGCTTCAGGTGGGTCATTATCATTACAGCCTAGCAGTTGTGAAATGAGACCTTAAATTGGGTCTGTATCATTTTACTGTATCTGAAATGTAATATTGACTTCATCACCTACACATTTAAGTTATCTGTTAATTAGTTATTTGACAGTATGCTGTGTATGTACTTTTAGTACTTTTACCACCCTCACTTGTGCATTTTTATGAAATTATGCTTAGAATATAGATCAGTTGTGCTATTTTTACCTGTTTCAGCTGTGTACTGAGTTTGTGTGTGTGTATGTTAAATAAAGATTGCTTGTTCCCTGCATATTGTGCATATGTTCCTATCTTCTTTAGAGAGGAGGAAAAAAGGCTTATGTTTAAAAGCTTAAACCACCCTATTAAAAAGAAAAAAAACAACCCCAAAACCCCCCAACCATCTTTTTCTGTATTCCTCAAACTTTAATAACCATGTTCTATTTCTGACAAGTAGAAGTGAACATAAGCTGAGCTGAGAAGTTTATCTGGCAAATGAGGGGGAAATAGTTGTGTTGTAGACAGCGTGTCCTACGAGCAGAGGATGTCACTGGGCTGAATTACAGGGTTGTGGCCACCACAGTTTGCACAAGGGATGTTCTGTTCCAGGGGCCTCTCTGTGGCTCAGGAGTTTTTGGCTTGGAGTAAAGTCCAGTTTGCATATTGGTGAAAGTATGATGTATTGAAGGGTTGGGGGTAAGTTGTCATTTTGGGACTTACCCTTCTTTGTTTCGTGTTTTGAGATATTCAGTGTGCTGGCTTTTTTGAAGAATCCACAGATGCCCCTTTTTCCTTCTTCAAAATCATTTTCTTTAATGGTGGCTTCCAGTGCCAATCTTTCCTGCTCCAGCTTCTCTAATTCCTCTGTATATTAGAGAAAGAGAACTGGTAACACATTGCTGTCTTTTAAATTAAATCTGTCACTGAACTAATGGTAATGATGTGATTGGTGTTGTGGTACTTGTAGACAATGTAAAGCTCCCAGGATGGAAAATTCTTTTAAAATCCTTTTTCTTTGCAAACCAGCAGGAAGAAGGAAGCTGAATTCACCTCTGGAAGCCCTAGCTTAGGGTGCCTGTGCCTACAGCACTGGTGTGTGCCATGTGCTCTCAGGTTGTCTCTTCCAAATCAAATTCAGTATTATGACATGAGATATTATTTATTGAGTTATGTTTGTGAATGTTTAGTTGGTTTCTTTAGCCAAGAATTTGAAAAGACATTAGGAAAGCTGTTTTCCTACACTGAGGAAGCTGAGGCATTTAGTTCTAGCCTGTGAGTCTCTTTTCTTGGAACAAAGTCTCATGGTTTGTACTTCGAGATTCTCAAAAATACGTAAGGATCCTGAATAGACAACCATTCTGTATGCTGAAATATTTGTCATGTTTTAATTTTTTGAGTATTTGCTGCAAAGATGTAGGATTTAGCTAATCAATTCTGTAAACTTAGTAATACAGAAGAACAATTTCATCTTAGCAGTATTAGACTTTTGCTGAGAAAAAGGTAACATGTATTATTGCGGAGTATATTATGGTGAGGCACTAATCAATATGATCCAGGCATTTGCCCGCAGAAAACTTTTTTCATAAGGAAATCTATTTGAATAATTCATGAACTAAATAGGAGGTAAGTTCATTTAAGACATTGTGTTTGGAAAGTAAAATAAACCTTCACTAGCTAGACATTATTAGCTCTGTTAGCACTCTCATTTGCCAACAGAAAGAATATACTTTCTTTTACTTTTTAATCAATGACAGTCACATACTTCTGATTATTAGACATGGTGATAGCCATGAACTTAACCGTTACACAGAACTAAAATTTCAGTTTTTCTATTGAACAGAGTGCTGTACCAAGTATAAGAGAATACAATGATCATTGTTTTCCACTACAATGACTCTGTATCTGCTTCAAAATATTTCTTTGTATTTGAGGCTCCCCCCCCCCCAAATCTTTCTGACTCCTTATGTCTTAACACTTGGAGAACATTTGCTCGTTTTTAAGATTGCAAAGTTGTTTTTCATTGTATTTTTACAGGTGTTCCAATGGCTGTATATTTTGAGCACTGTTTGTGACTCGCATCAAGCAGAGATAGGCAGATCTCTTTCAGAAATCACCAGGGGGCGAAGAAAAGCGTGATTATTTTGGAATTTTTTTCTGCGTCCCTCTAGTGTTGCCCCGTGGTTCTCCGTGCACATCAAGCTGCCCGTGCTGAGTGAGTGTTCATCTACCCTTGTTCCTTAGAGGAGTCTCTGGCGCCTTTTAATTCTGCGAGGTGATTTGATTCT